>JABXWE010050696.1:0-34446 GCA_014611495.1 Limonius californicus | reverse complement strand
AAAGCAATTCCAGTAGCCTTCGTCATAGTTCGAAGTCCGAGCTTTCAGGCCGAACAGCATAATGCAAAGCTCACGAACTTTGCAATTTAATATTAATTAAATGCCGTGTTAATAGTTTTAGTAGTTTCGGAGTACCTCGAGTCCCATTTAACCCGTAATTCTAAGTGGATATGACATAACTTAATTACGGATGCATTTAACGCGGACAGGTAGAGATTTTAATTCTTTTTTTCTTACAGAGAGGACAGGGCGATGGAGGGTATGCAGCATCTAGGCCACGACAAAGAGTAAGTTCCTAAATTATGTTTCAGCCTGACCTGAGACCAGATAAAAATAAAATATTGCTGGAAGCAGCTTCTGTATCAAGCCGATAATCGCAAGGAATTTATTCACGAAGCGACTCACAAATTCGATTTCCGTAATGAGGACAATTTCTTGTCTTAACAAAATCGATCATTAGATTTATGTTTCGGGCTCTGACTTGGCGGTGTCCTTTTAATTTTTCGCCTCCTTTACACCCTGAACTTGCAATTCGTTTTCCCGGTACGTATTAACGGCGTTCCCAAAGGATTCGCACGGAATGCCTATTATTTTGGCTCTGCTTTCAGACACCGTAATTGTGAAGATTTGCATAAGAATACCTGCTAATGCTTATCCAAATTCGATTTTACATAAGGACAGGTATTCGAATTATATTACAGAATCTCTTGAAATTGGAGTAAAGCAACTGTATGTGTACTACGTTGGTTAAATTATCTTCCAACTCCTGACAACCGATTTCCTTTACAAACTGAACTAACAATGCATGCAGTAGTTTATGCCGTTAGTTTCCCGGTGCATATACAATCGTATATTATACGATATTCCGCACTAAATTGCACACACACTATTACAACTTCATGCTAATTCACGCGTATTTAATTTCTTTTTCTACGGAAGTATTGACGGACTTTCACATACTAAATGTATTTGATTCGAAAGCTATATCATTGGAAGTTATCTCGATGGTCTTTAAATCCTCTAGTCCGGTATTTGTGTATCCCAATGTATTTATTAGCCAAATAATTACCGTAAAAGCAACTGTATTAATTAATGTTAAAATGAAACTTATTGGTCCTGTATTGCAATCTCCTAATATATTTACGAAACTTTCTTAAACTATTTCTCTACACAGTAACAATTCGACCGTAAACACTTATCATATTGTGGTAGACATTTTTGTATACCTTCGTCGTAGAAGGTTGTCGTCTGTGACAAAACCCAATTGCCATGGATTTGACGTCGACGTTGAAAAACCGTCATGGGTTCTTAAAACATTCTCAAAATGGAAGAACGGGTTATGAGACTTTATAAGGGATAAAAAATTTCTTATTGAATTGCTGAATGAGTTGCACAACGCCAGTGGCCGCCTGCAGTAAAATGATATCGTGTACAAACACATCTCCGAAGATCAGCACCCCCGCCTCGTCCTTCTTAGTCTTCTTAAGGTCTCACTATACGGATCTGCATTAATGGTCTCACCACGTTCCAGGAAATCAACCTACAAAACGCCTTTTCGGTTCTAACAACAGTGACCATAAGCGTTTGGACCTCGAACGTTTGCTTAAACTATTTGGGTTTGCGTGAACTCGCATGCTTCCACTGTGTTGATTATTGTTTTAGATATTGGTGTACGAAATACAACTCTTGTCGCTTATTACAAGGTGACTCAGGTAATCTTCGTTATTAATTTCGTAGCGGCGCACTGGAAATGAGATACAATGTTCCAATTAGTTCACTTCTAAACTGTTGGAAATTATTGCATTAAAATGTATTTCCTGCTATGTTTTTCTGGAGAATAAAGCAAATTCGCCGTAGAATAACAATTAACAACTGGCAACAATCTCGACGTGTGTTGTACTGGAAATGAGATCCAATTTTCTAATTCGTTAATTTCTTAACTTTTGGAAATTCTTGCTTTTAAACGTATATTTTAATATATATTGCGACTAAATAAAGCGAATATAACCGTAGAATTACAACTTTCAACGATATCGAAGTGTAGCCACTAGACACGTGATAATATTTGCTAATTCGCTCATTTCTTAACTATTGGAAATTATTGCATTTAAACTTATATTTTAATATATATTACAATTTATAAAGCAAATACTACCGTAGAATAACAACTGTCAACGAACTTGACGTGTGGTGTATTGAAAATGTGATAACAGCTGTCAATTCGTTTATTTCTTTACTGTTAGAAATTATAGCATTTCATGTATTTTCTGCTATATTTTGCGACTAAATAAAGCAAATACTACCGTAGCAATCCGAATAAGATCTTTCAACAAATTCGTCATGTAGTGCAGGACGATTTTTGTAAATATTCGACAACAGTTTTGGCACTCACTTCGCACAACGTTTGTGGTACCGTAGAGGAAATTTTTGAAATATCTACGGCCATTTCCGAAATCGTAGAAAACCGATCTTCACAAATTTTCTTATTAAGTTTTTTCCACAAGATCGTAGATGACAGTAGAAGTTCTCCCACTTTGTTCCTCATCATGCACGTTTGTTCGGCAATCTCTGGAATTCCTATATCTGTGTATGACCTTCTTTTCACTCGACATATTTGAGCATGTCGGATTTATATGCATTAGTATATTTTTGCGATTTTTGTTTCCGATTAGTAGCTTATTTGGAAATTTACAGAAAACCATGCAGTTAATACTTTTTATATATCAATTCTATGAACGTAGGTAATGTAAAAAAGAAGTTCACAATCCCTTCTCCCCCTGTATATAAACAAACCATAGAAAACCTCCGACAAAACTGGTTACATAATAGGAGTATAGGAAACAAAAGAATATAAATCAAGGAAATAGATGATCGCTTAATAAATAATTTCGGAATTACACGTAAAGTAGTTCTTTCAGAGTTTAATACGTTACTTAAGTAACAGAAACGTTTGAGAACAAATCAAAGTTCCAGCTCGGATTCCACGTGTATATATAATAATTGAGCATTGAAAGACTTACCTTTTCTGCAACAGAATATCTAACACAAAGGTTTCACTAAATTTTTCTAACGAATGAAACTACTTCCCAGCAAATGTTACCTTAGGAGTTTGATATAAGTTCAGTAGCTCCTACTGAAGATGACAATGTAGTTAGGTTTAGTAATTATTGTAGTTGTAAGAGATTGACTGTAGTGGTGTCTCATTTAGCAGAGCTCTCTCTTTCTGGGTAAAACATCGATTGTGGCTTAGGTTCGACTCCCTATCATTACTACGCAATGTATAAAAATCATGTGCCCCAACCCACCATACGAAATGTATCAGTTATGTTAGCGACCGTAGGTTCTTAATGGCAAAAACGTTCTCATCTAAATAATATATATTTATGCTTTTATTACTAGGTAATAAATGTTAATATAATAACAATAATATTCTTGCTTTCCATTTCAGCTCCGATTCGACTTGTTAAATCTTCCGTTTCATTAGGTTTTCTTTCCTGTTCAAATATTTCCATAAAATATAACAAAGACCTGACTGGCCGCTGTAGCGCACCTCTTCTTCCAATCCATTTATATGAACCCAATATTGATAAGCGGTTTAAGCACAACACGCCGGTGTTCAGATATGTTGACACCATACTCTGTCGATTAGTAAATCACAAAATCAGTGAATCCAACGTGTCTAAGACGTTTTCTAAGAAACATGTAAAATCTGAATTATGTAATTTATTTCTTCCTACCTTTTCATACTGTATAATATGGAAATAACAAGAAGCTAATTATTTACTCAAAAAAAAATTAATTTTAGCAATTTACCAAACCCTTCATATTTTGCTTGAATAAATAACCCTACGGCTACTTGAAATTTAAAAACTGGAACACATAAAGTATGCAGAAAATATTTTCCCTGGACATTATTATAAATAACTTTGCCATGACTTCCTCCGCAAAACAAATTCCTGCCGGAAGCAAAAGACGAATATCCGTTTCAAGCAACAAAAGAAATCCCCAAATTTTATAAAATTCAATGTTGAAAGATTTGCGTCTGCGTTCTTTATATTTTATAAATTTAAAATTAAGTCTGTTCTTTCAAATCCTATATTTATCGATCTGTATGTAAAATTATTAATTATGTAAACAAATTATTAATTTAATGCTTGATATAACCAAACACAGTAATTGAAATAGATCATCAAATAATGTTTACTGAGCACAGTTGCAACAATAAATTACCCTGAATATTTACTGTCGCGTATAGCAGAAATTAAAGCAAACAGCCATATATTTATTTAGTTTAAGTTCGCAAACTACAATTAAGTTCAGGTAGTTCATAAATCTAAAAACATAGTTTGGAAGCTGGGAAATATTCCAGCAAGTTTATGAGTTTTAAGCGAAGAAAATTTAATTAGTCATATTTCATAATTTATTAGTAGATTACTATAAAAAGGAAATTTGATCATGGCAAGTAGTTTTTAAATTCTTGGATATAATTTAACCAACTCGGCTGTGCTTATGAATAAGAACGGGGAAATATTAATTCCCCATCGGTGAAATTCAAATTTGAACTAATAATAGCTTGACAACTACTTTTTTGACCAGTCAACATGATCAGTTATCGACAAACGTCGGATTCTAACGATAAGATCCCACTCCGTGCGACATACTAAATAAATCATAAATCCTCCAGTTAAATATCAAAACGCTAATGTCAAGGAAACAACAAGCTTGTCGGAAGTAACCTACAGTACATTTTTACATAATTTGCTATAATCTATAGTTATGCGTTATTAAGAATGCGCTTATATATAAACAGAAAATTAATTTGTTTCCACATTTTCACTCCCATATGTGTTACATTATTACAAAATGTCGATTCAAGGCTCCATGGATCCCATTCCACTCCGCTCATCCTGGTTTAGCTGAACTACAACTAAGATACCACAAACATACATAACATACCTGCTACAGAGCAGTACACAAGAATCGAACCTAAGCGGCATTGGTAAAATAACTCCGAAGTGAAACGCCTCGGTCAATACTCTACCGCGCTCCCCCATTTTTGTTGTTTGGAAACTATAATGCTCAAATGTAGGTAGAGAAAAATCATATTTTCTGTATTGCTTAATACTTACTTATTTCAAAATTAATTATGTAGTGATTGTAAAGCGCACATTGTGGTGATGTACACGCTTGCGACGTTAGCTGGCCTATACCGTAATAGCATAGCACTGAAAGATTAATTTTATGCTCTGTTATTCTAGTGTTTCGATTCTTTTTATTTTATTCCATTTGATATATTTTTATTTTATGTAATAACTAGGTTCCATTTCTACAGAACCGCTTTTAAAAGACTCAATCAAATAAAACATAAAAGTTTAATAGCATAAAACAGTTAAAGAAATGGCTTAACCAAAAGGAATAAATTATATTACTTTATAGAAAAACTACACCTTGACGTTGATTCCGACCGACATAAATTCCAGAGAAGGTTTTTAGAGTGTTTCTATCTCAGCGCTGAGGAGAAACACGTGGCAGAGAAGAGGCCGATGTCCAGCAGTGGGGCAGAAATGCTGTCAATGATGATGATGATGATAGAAAATCTGTCAATCACCAAAGTTCATACCGCCGCGCCGATCTATTGCGATAATGCATAACTGATGTCGTAAACGCGTACATCAACCGACGATTATTTTCATTATGAATAAATAATCAATTTAAAACGTTATATATAAGAAATTATCAAATAAATAGACACAGAAACCAATATTGTTCTTGTTCGTACTGTATGTTTCAATTGAGATTATATAATATATAATTAATTATCGAATTTAATTACTAAAAATTAATATTACCATCATCACTTGAATGATTTTGCACGAAATATTTCATGCCAAAGAAGTTTTACATGTTTATACTATATCAATACTTTCTTACTTGGAAAAGGAAAACATTTGCATGTACAAAATCAACACTAAATTGAATATAACATTAAAATTTAGCCGAATAAATCATGGAATTGAGATCAGTGCATCAGCAATAGGAATCAAGATTTATAAAACATTACATCTGAATGAAATAAAAAATATAGACATTGTTGATATACATTTAGCCATCCTTACAAGTGTTAATAGCTCCATCGATTGATTAAAACTTCAACACATATTTTCCCGCAACTAAAAAATCTTAATTGTATTTTTATAAAAAATCTCGCGTAGCTAGCGTTAATAAGTGGAATTGACAGCTGACAGTTTCGCAGCTGAAGTTTCTAGGGAATTTGCGAAGCCCGATATAAAAATCAAGAACTTCATTGGCAGTATTAGAGCTCTAATTGTGCGTTCCCTTCTCGAGAGAACATGAAACCCATCAAGCCTACGATGCATGGTTTCCTTTTCTCAACCAGGGAAACAGTTTCAGCCACACAGTGATGAATTAAGGTGGCCCGTTTGAATAGAACCGCAATATTTGGTTGATAAATGTGATCTAAGAGGACGTGGAAGTGTTTTGGGCGCGTTATTCATGGGGCAGGTGCAGCATATCCAATTTTAATTGTGATTGACACTTAATTTCGGAACTTGTTTTGGGCAAGCCAGTATTGCTGGCGAAAGTAGAAAGAATTAACGCCTTGGCAAAGCAACATAAATTCACCCCGATGGTTATCTTTTAACGGCTAGACAAAGAAGGATTTGGATAACATTTACTGCGAAAATTAGGGCTTGTCTTAAAAGCTTAACTGTTTTTTTGGCAGAATACTACGTTTGGGTTTGATTTATAGAACCATCTAAACAGAACCATTAACCGATTGATAAACATGCTTAAGTACGGGCGGAATATGATTGATGAATTTTAATTCAGGTCATTAGGAACGTAGGAAGTCAACTATTTTCCCATCGAAAACAATTACCGAACTAACGCGGTCTCAAAAATCGATATCCAATAACGAACCCTCTGCATTCGAACCCAATTTACTGCCAACATGTAAATTTGTTCCTTCCTGGTGCTCGCTGTTGCATTTCAGACTGGTGGTCTCCAGATGCAGTAAAGCTATTTCCATATGGAGATGACTGTCCGGTATCAATTTGTAAGCGGATAACGTTTGCCGCCCTGCGAATTTCTGTCCTCTCGATTCTTAGTTGCATTTGAATAACTTGATGGGGAATCGATGCATTCAGCGATGAGTTCCCGGACTTTATACATAAATCCAGCGGATTTTGAAGGACGAATTGTAATAGAATCCTTTTATCTGGGAAGCTGTTAACCTTTTCCTTTTAAAGAAATGTAATAAAAAGTAGTTGACAAGTTTTAAATTTAATCCTCAAAACCTTAAAAATCCGCAATTTAAAATTAAAATTTCCATATCCAATATCACGAATCTGATTTAAAACTAAATTTAATTAAAATTTACCTTTAGCGAAAATAGTGCCAGAGGGATTTAATTAAATGCTTTAGCTCCTTAGGAACCTTAGGAACGAAGGTTCAAAAAGAGTTCTGTTAAATTTTGCATTGGAACTAAGTACACCAAATCTTGCTTCTATCTAGGATATTACAAAAAGTACAAATTATACTTTAATAGCACTTTTAGAGGGATACTTATTTACATTTCTCTCTAAGAAGAATATTAAATTGGATTTAACAGCCTTATTCATGAACATTTTTAACATAGAATGAATATTCGAAAATACTTATGAGCATAATATGGTTACTTAGAAATTTCTATGATAAAAAAATGGAGTAACCAAAATATGCTTGTTTGGCTTGAAAGTTTCGTTATTCTTTAATAAGTAATAATTAAGGTGGACGGGTTTTCGTTTCTTAGAATATCCTTCTACAATTTTGAATATCATAACTGTTAAAATGTGTTATTAACTGCAGGATATTAACTGATTGGTCAACAGTTTTCCAAATTTGATGATTCAGCTTTAAACTTGATATTGCTCTAGTTTGTATTATTATTAACCACTAATTCCAGCACAGTGGTTAGTTTTTTATTAGACACTCGCCACTTCGTCAATCAAGCCGTTGAAACAACCAAAAACCAATTTCAAATAGTAGTTTATGTTACTTCCAACAACCCACAGTAACTGGGGTTTCAACAATACTTTTTCGTAATGGAACAACCTATATTTCGTTATGTTTCATTAAAGTTCTAAAGTTTTATACGTGATACCATTCGATTTTTAAAGACTTGATTTTGACGAAATTAATGAATTTACAATGAGAAATTAAACACACTGTATAAACCTGACCTTATCTTACCAAGTAACCAACCGATGATGTCGAAACACGACATTAATCTGTGCAAAATATGGAAGTGTCCATGAACACACGAACATTGCACTTTTAACACGATTAATGTCTTTGAAAATAATAATAATTACATTGGAGGCTTTCTATTATATCTTTTTTTTTTATTCATTCATATACGTCCCCGGAACGCTTTTGCATTACTTCAGGGGGGTGCGGGCGTCCCTTACACACTAACCATTCATGCAGCATGCACCCTAAACTTAACCAACTGAAATGCGGTCGCCCCAGCGGGGATTCGAAACCACGCCGGAACAAGCGCAATTCAGTGTGACCTGGAGTGGCAACGCGTTTCTGCGCTAGACCACCGAGATCCCCTTCTATTATATCTATAAGAAATAATATTTACTCTACTAAATTCGAATAATAAAGTTGTGGAAGATAACCGTTCTCGATGTGCACCTAACTCAGTGTTAGAACGTTTTATAATAGCAAATAATATAAAACCCAAAACACGTAAGCGCGTTTAACAATTAGCCAGAATTTTGCACACAAATGAATAGAAAGCAGTTTGGCGGGGCCGATTTGGTCCAGCTGCTTTGGCCAGGCCGATTTGGGCGACACTTTGGCGTAGACGCGGTTTTATGCAAGACCATTTGGCCCCAGGTCGGTTAGCTGTAGAATCGTTGGGTGCAAGGACGATTTGGCGCGAACACGTTTGGGTGCCGACCCAAACGTTAAAAATCAGTGGCAAAGAGTGATACACATTTGTTTGAGTTATAAGTAACATATATTTTTTTATTTGTATGCATGTTAATTTTTGGAAAAAGAATTCTGTAACAATAAATAATTTAGCTTAATGACAATTTTACAGGACCGTGAAGATAGTCCTTTCTACGCTCGATCGGCATTAAAATGGTTGTCGATAGGCCAACTTTGCATAGTTAGTGCAGAAAATACTTTTAGGATGTAAGCATTCTCACACAATTTTTAATTATGGAATATCTACATTTCTACACTTGATATCGAATATATCATTAGGTAACGGTATCAATAGCAACGTGTATTATATCAAACCAAAATTTTTCATATTTCTGTAGTTCCAAACTAGATTTTCACAAAAAATCCAATACTTTAAGAGAAAAGGCGTATAGACATTTAATAAACTGTTAACCTAAAAATAGGTGTTTTTAATTAATCTATAAATAAATTGTAACCACTATGGGCGAAAGGGAAACTACCAAACAAATACACTATACATTATATGAAATCAAATACACTCATCACATTTTCTTAATATTAATAGCAATAATTATGTACAAGGTATACTTTTATAGACATGCGGTGTATTTGAGGTAGGCAAATATAAATTTTCTGATTAATAAGCAGCAATACAGCAATGTTGTTGCATAAAAGATATTTAAGAATTCTTATTTTTGAACGTTTGGTGTAGTTATTTTTAAACAAATCAAATGTTTTATTGATTGGATTATTTAGTAAAATTAGATAATTCAGAAATTTTATTGTTAACACAAAACTTTTAATAAAATAACCGCTTTAATACATGTTTACACCCAACCGTCCCTGCGCCCAACCGTCCCAGCGCCCAACCGTCCCTGTGCCCAACCGTCCCTGCGTCCGAGATCGCTGCTTCCAACCGTCCCTGAGCCAAACAATCCCTACGGCCGTACGGTTCTACGCCCAAACGTTCCCGCGAGCAAACGGATTTGCACCAAATCAGTTGCGTCAAATTCGCCGCCCCAAAACGGGCGCGCCAAACCGGCCGCGTAAAAAGTCCTAAACCGTAAATAAATAACATCTTGTCAATATAAAATAATATTTCTTAATCTATTTTGACATTTAAGTGTCAATTGGTACTTTTTTCATTCACTCGGGTTCTATGCAACTATAATTGTGAACTATTTAATCAAAGACTCCTATTTTGCCTTAGTATCGCTCTGTATAATATGCAGTATTGCTCAAAATCGATACATGGAAGCCCGATCAACTACAACACAAAAGTTAATTATGTATTTATTTAATTATTCACACCCCAGAGTTATTCAAAAGACGCATGGGAATATTTATTATTAGAACTTTTGAATCTTTTTACTACAACGCCATAGCGTTTAATTTGCGAAGTAATTATCCTACACTTTGACTTAAACATTTTTTCGGTATCTGTTAAAATGCTCCACTATGTAAAAAAATAAATTGTTATAATAATACTAAACCTTGATTTCCCCTAGTTGATTGCAAAACAAAATATCCATGAAAGAGACATTAAAAACACATAACATTGTAAATTGAGAACACGCGTACATATCGGATGCAAAAGGGCAAACGAAAACACGCCCTTGCTACACACACATAATTCGGCAGCTTTCATTATGTTCTTCCTTTATAACTTCCTTGTAACATAATGTTTATACAAGTAGCAATTACCTGTACCCCTTCTTCGTTTTCACTAAAATGAAGTGTAATATAATATTATCTGCACTTCTGTCTCGCATTTTCTTCATTCCGGTTAACGTAGAGGGTCACGTCCGCGGAGTAGCTTCTGTTTCATATTCCTGCAGACAATCCGATGAAATTTCCTTCGCGTCAACCTTAGCTGAATACGGTGATCCAAAGGAGATCGAGGAAACAACGTGAAGGAAATTTAATATTTCCCAACATCACCTCGTAACTTCTGATATTTGATTACAGAGAGTAACCAATTAGACTTTTGTTTACTTTGGCAGGCTCTTCAAAAAATAAACTACTTCTTGCAGATGATACGCCTTTCGAGCTATCCTCGATCGACTCGAACAGACTTCATTTAATGTAAACGAATTTTCTATTAAAAGTCTAACCTTCTACTAAGAAAACTAAAGTTTTCAATCCATCGACCCTCCGATATTGTTACCGTGTTTGATGTTACTTTAAGGCAAACTTCTAACATCAAATTTAAATTGAAAAATCCTGACAAATATTTGATATTTTAATGGACTAAGTTTGCCCGTTTCTATTACTAATACAAGGGGTGTGGTTGCCACGAGTTAAAGTTGGAAAAACTTGCCCTTTTGCATACGAAAACACTTGAATAAGCGGCGAAATTTGAAACCCAAATACATCCCTTAACGAAATGCGTCACTGCGTGGAAGTTATGATAAAAAAATGTATTTTCTAATGCTTTCGAATAAACCAGATCTACTGATATCAATACGTTCGAAAGCTTTCTCCTATCCAGAGGCAGTTTTTTTACGTTTCGGCAGAAGGATACCAGACGTCTCTATAGCACGCAGCTGCTTTTGAAGTCCCGCTAAGGGCAAGTAATTTGTGTTTGCAAATTGCGTCGCGATTGACAGAGATATATATACATATACAAAAGTTTTTTTTATTATACGTAAACAGTGTCATATATTTCGTAAGAACAACTAACTTATTCTAACTGTGTACAATTGTCTACTTACAATATCAATGAAACTCTAATGAAAATGCCTTTTGGACTATATAACACTGCCGTAACATTAGCGATTTAAGCAATAGACAAAATTAAGATTTTTAAACGATTTCGAATATAATCTCTACATATATTAAATTAACAACTAGCCGTAATTATATCTTGCTTGTTACAAACGTATACTTTTATAGTATATGGTTAGTACGTGAGGTAAAAATCTGCGACATATGCAAATAACGAATAAACACCAGGGATGAGTGATGACGGTAATCCCCAGAATTTAATGATTACTACTCTGGATAACGATTTTAGGACACCCACTCTGATGGTAGCCATAAATTTGCTGGGAAAGATTAATTGTGCCGGTTTCCCACATGAGCGATTAAATTTTGCCGCTTGGCGATGAAATAAATTGTGCAAGTGTTTGCTTTTCGCGTTACAATCAAACGGGACTCAATATTTAATCGAAGTTCTACACTTCTGCGTTCCCATCTATTTCGTTTCATGCGAACTTTTTCTCGTAAGGGAACCGTTCATGCACATTTGTGAAAATCAAATTTCCTTCGAATGTCTGAATTTATCATAACTCGTACATGTTGTTTTACTTCGAAAACGGATTAAAATGTGAAAATTAAATATAAGCAATTTTTTACTTCGCGTCTGTAATCTCCTACTTTTCATGGTTAAGACACCGGAAATTGTTTTTGTTTACTTTACACGTTCTTCAATGCGAGTTAACATTTTCCTGATCGCCTTGCTAATCCCCATCTTCCCTTCGCATAATTGATGTTCCTCTGGTTCAGCTCAACAGCATTAGGTACTTCGCGAACATTCCTATTCATTCAAATAAAGGAATAACAGATTGGAAATTGATGATAATTATCGATTAAAGCTCCTTTCCCTTCTAGAGGCAAATATCAAAGGAAATTAACCTTAATGCGATATTCTTGTCAAATTCTGCAAGCGTTTATCGGGGTCTTATTTATTATAATGACCTTAATACCCTCCCGAACCAGAAAAGGCCAACCTTTTGATATCTTTTAATTTTCCCAAGTTTAATCTGAATTATTTATAAGCGACATTTTGTTATTAGATCAACAGCCCGGCCCTGGCTTTCATCACATTATCCATGCAGCGTGGTTTTATTCAGGAGCTGCTTGTAAAATTTTACGAGCAATAAACACATAAAATGACGGACTACAAAGCGAGCTGACATTCAGTTTACCAAAAGACCTTGCACAATATTAAATTGAATGGTCGATTAATTCCCAGTTATTCTGTCAAACCAACAATTGCGTTCGATTTATGCTTTGTTTGATGGAATCAATATTCCGAAGTTAAATAAATGTGGGAGAAAACTGCGGAAAATTTTCTTAGGGATTAAATAATACATCTATAATGAATAATTTAATAAATTAACACGTTTTAAAAGAACGTAATTTTATTATGAGTGTGTCGTCATTATTTTTTTTTAATTTTCCTTGTATATGATGCCATAATTCCAAATCTAATAATAAGTAGAAAGAAATTTCAATTGCCGTACCAAGTGTCCTGCAAAATTAACTTTTGTAATAATTGAAATGTAATCACTTTTACTGTGTAAGTAGCTTTGTTGCAAAAATATCACCGTGTAAAGGAAACTTAACGAAGCTTCTTACTAATCTTACTTAATTTGTCCTTTGAGTGTTGATTCCTAAATTCCCTACGATCCTTAAATTGTAAGAGGTGTCTAAGTTCTCGCGAAACGCTTTGAAATTTCATACTTGTATGGTGTGCTGTTTAATTTTATGAGCTTGCTTAAAATGTTTCCAATGGAAGTGCTTCACCACCTCCACTTATATTATTTTAATGAATGAGGGTGTAATAGTGACATCTTTTACAGAAAAATTCGGTTTTCATAACACGGTAGTACTATTTCAGTAAATTCCTGAGGATAATATTTGAGGAACTGTGTGTTAGTTAAGACACTTGACAAGTGCTGGGAGTGCACATATGCTGTATGAAGAAGGTTGCTATTACAACACAGGAAGCTTAATGGATGCGATAGGGGATCGATTCGTCGTGTACGAAATAATAAAGGTTTAACAAACAGAAAAGATGGAATTAATATAGCACACTGACTTCCTTCTGGTGAAATGAACCCACAAATTCGAAGTTTTTAGAGCTGCAAAAATATATCTTCTTAGCACTATTGAGATGTTTTATATTATTATATTAAATTAAGCAGCATATATATGGTGTCATGAAAACGTGCAATATTTTAAATCTCTGAAAGTAAAATAGTTATTGAACAGGAAACATTTCTACAATACAGAGAAGGAATGATAACTTGTAAGGGAACCTTCCCATTCAACCCCTTAGATTCTACGTACCCCAATAAAAACATTTCAAATATTAACACCCACTTTGTGATACATCTTTGATAAGCTCTGCTATTCAATAGTAGGAAACAATATGTCCCAACTCGTTTCGGACAAATAAAAAAATCACACTCGAAAGGTTCTGAACCTTTCAACGAATTTCAATTCAAATTTCAAAATATTAAATGTTCTAAATCATTTCTATTATTTATTAGGCAAAACTTACTCTCAAATTCTCTCCGAACATTTTGGACGATTGTAGCGGAATAGCTCGGAACTCATGAACTATTCCTGGTCACAGTTTACGATGGACTGAAACTGTGTTACCCCATAGGAAGAAGTCTAATGGGGTCAAAATCTGAAGATCTTTAGGGACATTCTATTTTTCTGAAACGAGTCGAGAAAAAATGTTTGCTGCTGTTGAACAGCATTTACTATTTGAAATTTTGTTGTTGAGGTAACTAGCGCCTAAGGGGTTCGATGGGGTAGGTTACCTTATGAGTCATGATGATTGTCCCTCCATGTTGTAAAAACGTTATCTAGAAACGTTCTTCTACTCCTAGAGATTTAACACATTGTACGATTTCAAATTGACATCCTCTATAGAACCGTATATCAATGCAAACAAATATTTATAAAAATGTTCTGGAAATTTAGTTTTTATTTGTTTTATTACAAACGCCGCAGTGGATAATTATTATCACACAGTATCTTTGGAACTCATTCTATTATTTAGGAGAAAACTTTTGTTTTCGAGATACTGCTCTTGAAATAACTGGAGTTGATTGATCATTTCTGTTTCGATACATTACGTGGTCTTTAATTGACATAAGACCATTATCCTCATGAATAAAAAATTGTTAATAACACCAGAAACTGCGCGTTGTGAGTTTGCTGTGATCAATCTCATTCGAACTTTCTTGTAACATCTAAAACAAAATATAATTCATCAACAAATAACAGCGTTGCATTACATGTACCGTATTCCTCCGTTAATATCCCAATATAGTTTAAAAACAACGTGAAATTTACAGCATACTATTTTCAATGCATATCTGTAACTACAGCGTTTAAGATCACCAAAATACCTGGAACCCAATAAATTTAATTATTTTATATAAAACATAAATATTACACAGATTTAAAATACTGCCAAAAGTTCCGAAATCGATATTTATGTGATGTAATCAGATTTCAAGCAGACATACAGGCTGTTCCATGATGTGAGGTCACTACTACGTGTAGGTGTAACGAAATCGAAACTAAAGAGTGGTCATTTTCTCTAAATCGACTATTAAAGAAGTTACGGCCTGTTTAGTTTAATATTGAAGCAGCCGCAACAATTAATGATATTAAGTGGTATTTGATACAAATTGTCTACGTTACTATGGAAATGATATTATTTACTTGTCTGTCAAACAGTAAAGCACCTTAAAGTCGATTTCTCTGCTTACGCTTATTAACAGTGTTGATAATGTTTACTATTACAACGCGAGAGTACGCCGATATCCATTACATGTACGGTTTTTATGATGGAAACTCAGTAGCAGCTGCTCGAGAATATGGGTTGAGATTTTCAAATGGGCGACTACCCGACGGACGAATTTTCCAACGAGTGCACAACAGTACTACACAGTGAGGACAACATTCTGTGAGAAATTGATAATAATCCCAGCACGTCTGTTCATCGCGTATCTGCACAAGTGTATGTACCACGAATGCGAGTTTGGATAACATTAGAACGTCATGGTTTATATCCATTTCATATCCACCCTGTTTAAACCGTCTTACCTACAAATTTCGCTAGTTGTATGGACTTTTGCCGCTGGATCATTCAAAATCAAAATCTACGTAATATAATTTTATACGCGGATGAGGCAACATTTATAAGGAATAGATTAATGAACAAAAAGAACAGCCACCCTTGCGATTTGGAGAATTCACACAAAATCACAGTGTCAAATTATCAACATATGTTTTCAGTGAATATCTGGTGTGGAATTATTGATAACATGCTCATTGGTCAATTCGTTTTCGAGCATCATTTTAACCGCCGACAGATATTTAAATTTTCAGAAGATCATTTGAGAGGATTGTTAGATGATATGCCTCTGGTGATCAAACATGGTATGTAGTACCAGCACGATGGTGTCCCTGTGAACTTTGCGTTACGTGTAAGATAATGTTTGAATCCACGGTTTGAAGGACGTGTAAACACAATCAGAGACTGTACAGGATCTTAGGAGACGCATTTCTGAGGCAGCAGAACTAATTCGGAATCACAATGATATGTTACGTAAGGCAATCAAATCTCTCTTAAGAAGGGCCAGAATGTGTCTCGAGAGTAACGGTGGCCATTTTGAACAATCTTTATATTGAATTTAAACTACAATAAAAATAAATATTGGATTCTCTGAAATTGTAATTATTTAATAAATAATAGTTTAACATTCTGTATTTTGAAAACATTTTCGTTTAGGGCATAACTTTATTAGAACTTTTAACTATGTTTGATCTAAAGACTACGTACATGAAGTAGTGGCCTCACGTCGTGGGATACCCTGTATACTACAAATCATGCTGAAATAATGATTTTGTTTAACAAGTACTGCGTTGGAATCGTAAATGTAGAATAGCTAGCAGAAACAGAAAACTTTAAAACAAAACTTAAATAATTGAAAAGCTGTTTTCAAGCAGTTTAGCACTTCGCTTGTGGAAACAAGAAACTTGTAGGTACACAGAAATTTTATGATTATAATAATTTAGAAGCTGTTTCCATGCAGGAATTTAAGATAAACCGGTCAATAATAATAGTTTTGTTTAGCAACTACGTCTTTGGCAACGGAAAAATAATTTAATTCGCGTGCGGGAAACAAGGTTTTATATGTTTTTAATATTTTAAAAGCTACTCCAAAGTAGGAATTTAGTATAAATTGTGAAGCAGCAATAACTTTGTTTAGAAAATACCGCTTTTTATTAGAAAAATAGCTGATGGTACGTGACACTTAAAAACGAAATATTAATGATAATTCCAAGTAGCATTTTAGTGTAGATCATGCAATAGTAATGATGCTGTTTAGTAAATAAGAATTTCAAAACCAAATATTTCTTCCGTATAAATACAGTTCTGCAGATGTTTTGAACGGTAGCAGTTAAAGCAGAAACTAAATTTTACATATAGAATCCATATTTTACAACCAATTATTTAAAAAATGAAGTGCATTACTGCCTCTTCTACGGTAATGCGCCACTCTCACATTTTACGAAATAAAATTCAGTCCTCCTACAAACAAAATGCACTAAAGATGGAGCACGTTCTTAGTTTTGAAACACAGGGCGTTTCCATACTGAATTCAATTTTCGCAAAGGGAAAAAGTGTTTTATTTTATTAAGGCAAACCTTAAACAAAACTTGAAAGTTACACGTCAAGAATTGCAAGAAAAAATTGTAAAGTATATTAAATGTACAAGACGTTCGCTCGATTAGCGTTAATTATAAATTGATGGTCTTTTCTGCAAATGGCAGTTTAACAAAAAAAAATTATTAACGTTTTATCGAAGGCGAAAGTGAGCTGAGGCAATATATTCTACAAATAAAGGTGTTATAAAAGCATTTATTCAGGATGTTAATATAGCCACGGTCATTATAAGAATGCCCCAGAAAAATCAGCCTAAAAGCTTACACAATATTCGTGGAAGGCACTAAAACTTTATAAAATTAACCACATATTACATTTTCGGACTCGCACCTGATGTTGTTTACTTGGATTCGGATGAAGAAAAAACTGCGGAACGGAATGGGTTCTAATTTCCAGCACTTTATGGAGTCACAAATGCTGAATGATATTATTGAGATCGAGGAACACTCGGTCCATAAAATGACTAGATAATATCAAATATTAGAAATACTGGGTAATGTATTAGAAAAATTTAAAAGATTTATTTTGACAACGAACAATGATTTACTGTTTTTGTTAATCAAAACAACTTAAAGACCGAAGTGTGCTTTAAGAACGATAATTCGTTAGTGTAATGTTTCGACTTTAATCGTTTAACTGTGCGAAGCGGGATATATTGACATTGCTTAGAATTTCTTAATAATGTGTAAAACAAGTATACAATCAATCTTGCCCAGTGAGGGGGGGGATCGATTATACTTCTTGCGTTTTTAGATAGTACGAGTTTGTATCTCCACAAGTTGACAGGCCATTGGTCTATACACAGAGGAAAAAGCAAACCATACAAATTCCGGGTGCGGCTATTAAACTTAAATTGTTTGTCGTCGGCCTAATGAGAAAAACCTAAGTCCATTTTGGTAAATTTTGCAGGAGACACCAAAACTTTTTACTACTACTAGTTTCTGTTTGAATTAATATTTTAGGTTCTCTTACATTAAGGAAATAGCATTAACATTTATTTTGTAATTATTAGCGTTTTTTTCTATTTATTAGTGGAGTTATGAGTTTTTTTTTTAGAAAATAGTGAAAGCAAAGTGGAGTTATATGGTTTGCAATGTATTATAAATGTAAATTCTTAATGATGCCAATTATTTATTTATTATAATACAAAAAATATAACTACACGTTATTATTATATTATACTTTAAAAAGATGAAACCAATACGAATGAGAAACAGATTAAGCAAAAAATGGTAAATTGTCATAAAATGCATGGTAATCCACTTCCAATGTTGATTTTAGGGCTTGTAAGTGATGATACTTCGTTTTCTTGATCTTCAGTCTATCATTATGCAGATCAGGTAAGTCTTCGGACGTTGCAGGAATAGTATTATTTAATTTCCGTACGTCTGTAAAACGAAGTTTGTATTTTATTGTACCGTCAGGATCGTATTGCAATCCCCTGATATCGGTTACCACAGAATGTCCAACTGGCTTCCCTGGACGTGTTATCATAAAAGTCTAAATTTGAAAAATCTTTAAAAAAGAGTGATCCAAATATTCTGCCATGTAAGGTCGTGGAGTTTTACGGGCTTCTTTAAAAGCTTTTAGATACTTTGCAGGTATATTTATATCTACTTTTCGTAGTTGTCGTTCAACACAGCTGTGCATAGAATCCGCCTTCATCTGCGTGTGTACTTCTTCCAAAAACTTCTGCTCAATCATAATATTTAATATTATTCTTTAGAATAGATGTGCTCAATCATAATATTTAATATTATTCTTTAGAATAGATGTGTTGAGAAGTGCATTAGCTAAATACTCGTTTCTATTCTGGTAGGTGCAGCCGTCGCTACTTGCTGTGCTTTACTTGCTCCAACAAGAATATTAGTTAATATATTGCTATGGTTATTCGCCCTTTAATAATTATAATTATCGCCTCACGTTGGTAGCGACAAAAAGTTGCTGTGTAATCAAAGTCATGGTATAAAACAAATAACTTATGCCAACTAGCTCAAACATATAACTGTTATCTCAGGTAATTACTCGTAGCTTCGTCTCGTACAAAAAAATTGAAAACGTTCAACAAAAATTTAATAACACATGCAAATTCGTAGAACCGCCGCTTTGCTTTAATGTCACGGTAACTAGTTTATCTTTTATCAGCACCAACCTTTACACTTAAATTTTGCTCGCTAAAATGCTCCTGGACGGCTATTCATCTGGTACCTAGACTGCATGCACCTCCATCTGGTTGATACAACTCTCCGTAAACTCCCGGCTCCTCCCGACACATCGCACTTTACCATTATTTACTTGCGGCGATTAGAACCACATTTCGTTCAATGATGCTGTATTCTTCTTTTAAATATTACATTTTTTACGACATCCAAATTAAAAAACCGAAAACAAACTCCCTAACAAGAACAAAACCAAACTTCCTTTTTTAATTTTCCTTAACTACCAATGAAAATACAAAGATTATGACAGTTGGGAAAACTGCCAAGCTGTCAAATCCCATTTTTAAAATATTATTGATTTACACAACAAATCATAATGAAATCTTTAGATGGCACTTTTGCCCAATTAGTATTTAAGCCCCCCATTATAATATCACAGCAATATAGTTGCAAATTATATGTAGAAGCAAATTCGTTAAACATTAACCCTCCCTCTGCCTCATTCCACACATAGCAGTACCCATCTTTTGATATTAAATTGAACACTTTACAATTATGTACTACAAGTTTAGTTTTATAGTAAATAGTGGATACACTAGACATGAGAGTTAGTAAAACAGATTATAAATCCATAGTGAAAACAATTTCCGATTTTATCTTATTTCTCTCTTCCTCCTCTCTAGCTTCCTTCTCTTTTTCTTGGTGAAGACTGAATACCTCTGTACTGACGTTCCAGGTTTTAAATCGAATACAGATATCACATATGTCCTTCTTCGGTTGAAATAAATTTAAATTCATAAATTCATCATGAAAAATATTTGTAAACGTGATTGTGGAGGGTGGTTTAACATTTTGATTTTTGTACCAATCACTTCTGCAAACGTCGCATAGGTGCAATTTTGACCTAAAATCTGGCTCCATATATAGCTTCTGGTATGAAGATCGACAATAATGCGATTCCTTTTTTGCAAGTGTTAGTTGAAAAAAGTTTGTAGGGATTTTCTCTGATTCTCAAAGAGTTGCTATCTTTTTTCCGCGAGATTTGATTTCCTCATTTTCTTCGTTTTGTAAAGCTTCATTTACAACCTGATCATTTTGCACTGCTTTGTTTACTGTTATATTCCCTGATATTATTCTGTAACCCTTTTCTCCAATGAATATTACACCAACCGCCAGTATCAAGAGTATTAAGAAACAACGTTTTACACACTCTTAAACTATCATCCTTTCTGTCCAAGAAGTATTTTATACAACAACTTCTTCTTGATTTTCCTTTTTCTTTCCTATCTCTAGGTCTATAAGTAAAATGCATTTGCGTAAGGGAGTCAACGAAAACCTTTTTTCTCCAAAGCCATTGACCAAAACTTCTTGAATATGCTTCGTCTCTCTTCATCTGTATATATAGCAAACTTCATGTTTCGTTTGTCCTTCGTTGCACATTGACCTCTTCCTCTCAGAACCCTTTTGTTTTTGTCTATATTATATTTCCATTTTCCATTTATTTTCTTTTTTCCTTTGTACTGCATTCCGTTTTCTCTATTGAATTTAAGTTTCTTTGCTTTCCAACCTTCCTCTCTCACTTGATGACGTTTCTTCCTTTTACTTTGGATTTTTTGTGATTGTGTTATTTTGTATTTGGGATATTCTTCTGTTGCAGTTATATTTTCCTTGAGATTCACTCACTTCACTGACTTCTAGATTACCAACTGGTTCACAATCAGAATTTAAATTGGTTTCTTCACCGTTACTATTTATGTCAAAAATGTCTTCTTCATTACCTCTTAGAACTCCTTTTCCTGCACAATAATCTTTTATGGCATGAGTTTCTTCAGAGCCAATTTCTTCTTTTTCTACAATTACTGCAATTTTTTCAACTGATGTACTTACTTCGGCTGTACTGAATTATTTCCAACAGGTTTGATATTTCATCATTTAAAGATGTAACTACGATAATATTATAATGAAGTACACTGCTCAACAAAATTAGGGGAACATTTCTTTAGCCGTGCATAATTTTCAATTTAAAGACACGCAAGTATCAACTGTAGTACCTATATTGTTCTTTCAACAGTACTTAACAAGGTACAAACAACAAATATGCTCTAACTAACGGTTTTTGTGAATAACACCAAACTATTGAGAAAAGTACCAAAACCGAAATGTGTTTTATCACTTAAAATGTAATGGAAATTCTGTTAACGTCCGAATACCAAGCCTTAGTAGCGCGTTTGCCCTCCATTAGCTGCAATAACAGCCTGGAAATGTCGAGGCATGCTGCGAATAAGACGTCTTAATTTGTCTTGTGGTAGATTTCGTCATTCTTCCACAAAGGCCTCGGCCAACCCCTGAAGAGTCTTAGGTGCAGCAGGACGCTTCCTAATGCGCCTGCCGAGTAAATCCCTAACGTGTTCGATAGAATTTAAGTCTGGACTCGTGGCTGGCCATCCCATCACATGGATTTCTTGTTCCTGGAGGAAGTTTTTTATTAAATTAGCGGTATGAACTCTAGAATTATCCTGTTGTAGGATGAAGCCATAGCCGAAATTGTTCGCAAATGGCACAACATGCTCTTGAAGAATCGTCTCAACATAAATTTGTGTGTTGAAACGTTAGGGAACGACAACCAAGTCTGTGCGACCGTCTATACTAATGCCACCCCACACCATGACCGATCCAGCTCCGAATCGGTCCACTTCCTGTATATACGCGGCAGTGTATCGCTTTCCAGGACGCCTATACACTCGTATACGACAATCGCAACGAGTTAGACAAAACCGCCACTCGTCTCTAAAAAGTACAGACCTCCAGTGTCAAAGTTGCCATTGCATATGTTCGCGGGCAAAATTTAGACGGCTAACTTTGTGATTCCTGCTCAAGCGAGGAGCTCGCACAGGCCTGCGAGAAGTCATATTGACTTCTTTGAGTCGTCTTCTAACCATCTGATCGGAAATTGTCACACCGGTGGCATTTCGGAGTAGATTTTATAGCTCACGAGCAGTAGAAGTTCGTCGGCGAAGACAAGAATGAACATTATACCGGTCGTCCCGAGGGGTAGTTTTTCGTTCACGACCTTGTCCAATTCTCCTAGAATATCTACCCGTTTCTTGGTACCTATGCCAAGCTCTGCAGATAACAGATGGAGTCGATTGAAGCTGGTTTGCTACATATCGCATAGATAGACCATCTTCAAGTAAAGTAACAGCCCTCGCGACTTCAATTTCACTTAAATAACGCATTTTGGACTCAGAAGCACTGAAAAAGTGAAAACAGACGGGTTTACTGTGTCCACTGACTAATTTGATGAGTTTCAGATGTTTGCTTTGTGGTCAAAAACCACTTTGTTTTGAGACTTTCTTTAAATTTTGGCGTCTACGATGAAAACGAGCAAACGAATCACCGTAATTCTTTTTGCACTTTGTCAATAAAGGTCTAGAGAATTATATAACAAGAAAAAATCCTGCTTCCATCATATGCTGGAAAACCTCTAGGCGCTCAAAAAAGTGTTCCCCTAATTTTGTTGAGCAGTGTAGTAATTATTTATGAGAATACACCAGGTTCAATAATTTCAAATGTCGTGGTTCTACCTGCTGGTACACCTTGTTTCTCTGCAAATTATCTCCTAGCCACTTTAAGTATTTTTAGGGCACGGGACATCCTAATAAAAACAGAAATGCCTGAAGCGTTTTTATACTTAAATTATATTGATTTCTTATTGGACTACGCAATTATTTTCTTTTGAATTAGTGGCGGTAAAAGTTAATTAAATGTACTCATCATTGACAGACTTTTTGTTCCACTGCTGGGCATCGGCCTCTTCTCTGCCACGTGTTTCTCCTCAGCGCTAAGGTAGACACATTGGGAACCTACAGTTTAACGTCGAATCCGAACGACAGAAATTTCAGAGAAGGTTTTAGCATTAAAATCCCACGGTTGCAAGCCGGATTGGGAAATTGTGTGTGGTGGGTTGCAGACAAGATTTTTATAAATCTGCATAGTAATGCTTAGGTTTCGAATCCAAGCCATGTTTTACTCAGAAAGCGAGTGCTCTACCAAATGAGCTACCACCACACAATTAAATATACTAGATGAAGTTAGAAGAAAATATAACTCCGTATTACAATATCTCTCTCTCGCACGAGGATTGATCACTATGGGAGAGTAGATCAACAACCCCCCTTATGGGGGAGGCCCATGCCCAACAATGGGATACTGCGGGCTAATTTAAAAAAAAATTATAATATCACCAAATCTTCCTGCATTCAAAAAAGAAAACCTAATAACTCCTCACAGATAGAAATAGAACGTAATAAGCAAGGTGAGCAAAATAGTTAGAAATGACAATCTGTACAGGAAATGGTATTGCTACTCACCTTTATGAAGTAATGCAAATACAAATAATTAAACTTCACTAACTAATACCCGGTATACTATACACTCAGACAAGATGGAGATACATGTCATAGATAAACACAAAGAAACTGGAGTTGCATGGTCTGTTCATTTCAAACTACTTATAGGTGGAATTACGAGGTAAGCTGTTGGGTCATTTTCCGACATTTAGAATTTTTTGGGAGTTATGAGTTCTACACAGGACATAGCTTATCGCAGAGTAATGAGATTCATTATCAACAAAAAGTGGAGTTACAAGAAGTTATCATTAGACCGACGATGTACAGGTTAGAAGTATAAAAAGTAACTTGAGCTGAATGCTTCTTAGTCTACATATATACTTTGTATCTAACTCAAAATCACTGAAAAACCAACTTCACAGCTTCTAGAATAAACATATCAACCAACATTTTCCTCTAAGCGAATATACAAAAACAACCGTAATTTTACTTCACAACCCCTTTAGCAATTTTCAAACAACGTCGTCAAGCACCTGCAATTTTGTGTGCATGTGAGCTTTGATTATGATTGCCCAGACATCTCTAAATTATAGAAGAGCAGTCGTAGGGGTTGTAAGCCCCAGTGACTGGTATTTTTCTATTTAAATATTTATCGCGTGTGCTGGATGAATCTTCCAGTGCCCTATCCTCAGATGAATTAAACGGATTCTGAGATCTGCCACACGATCCACGCATTTAGCTCGTTCCCTCGAGTCTCCACACTTTCCTGCTCCACCAATCTCGATTCTTCCATCGTCCGATGCAGTGGCGTGCGTTAAAACAAAAAGCGTTGTCGCGCCCACCGTTTTGATTAGCGCGGGCTGTTCGTTTTTCTAACCACCCCGAGTATTTTTAGAGCCACTTTCATTATGCCAGGAACGTGTCGGGAGTTTTTGCGAAGCCCTAATATTTTCTCGATCTTACTTATGATGTATTGTTTTTCCCGCCCCGCCGCTGTGGAAATGCCTCATTGGTAATCTTGAGGCACAACAACAGCCGACGTAATCCACTCTCAGATATTGAATGGATTGCTTGAATTCATTTGCGGAATTGGCTGCCGACCTGCGTATTAATTACCCCAACAGGTGGTGAAAAATTGCGCGTCATGTGTTTCCCTGTCCGGATTTATAGCATTGCGATATGTTAGGGTTGAAATATACACCAGCTGATTAACTTTTTAAAAACAAGAACTAGCAGCACTGTTTCGTGTGACGTTAAGGGCTTCCAAATGGCTTAATTTTACCCTTCGCTAATTTCTATTATTCCAATTCAGGATAGGAGTCCCCCAATCGTGGTGTAATTTCAGTTAAGTCCCTATTAATCCAAAGTAATCAAACATGATTACACATATTGACACGTAGATTTGAACGCCGACGCCTATATAAATGTGTTTACAAACGTATCGTAGTTACGCAGGACAACCAACAAGTTTAATCACAATTAATTAATTGTTCGAACGGGTTTGCTTACATAATTAAAATAGATTTACCAACATGGGTTGAGTTTAATTACTTATGCGCCTATCGGTTATAGACGTAATATTTAAAAATATTTTCAAAACTCATCAAACCTGAAAGTAATATCACAGATTAAGTGATTTAAGCACTTGTTTTTAATTATCTTTGAAAAATCTACAAATAAAAGTTATACATGGTGGCTTAGAAAGGTCAAAACTAATTGTAATTATCAAGAATTTAACGTAAATCGGATGTACAAGAGGGCTTTTAAATTCACAAACAAACCCTTTACAAATATAACTTTAATAAATGAGCAAATTAGGCTCACAAATTTCACGCCATTGGAAGTTTTGGAATACAAGACCAGAGTCAGAAAAAAAAAGAGGATACTTTAATTGGCTTATGCTGCGTTATCAAAATGGATACCTGGTGTAATACCTAAAGTATGCAACTAAATGCTTAATTCAAGTGGAGCCTATCTCAATAACCATATGTCTTATTAAAACCGAAGTACTTACCTTAGTAAAATATTGGCGAGTACTTAAGAAGTTCTACTAAACAATTTTGTTACGCCAACATATTGCTGTTATCAGCAAGTGATTTCCAAACTTTTTTAATACGCGACCCTCTTTCAGCCATAATTTTTCTCGCGGTCCTCTTGTAGTACTAAATTTCATTCAGGATCAACGGCTAAACGGCCAACTGACGCCACGTATTACCAAATAGTGCAATTTAATTATATATTCTCCTAGTTTCCGGAAATTTGCACCATATCCGGGAAGGTGCTAGATGGCATTTCAAAATTGTGTGCTGTACTACTGACTGCGTATTGAGTGCAATAAATGGCTAAGAAATAGTTAACTTTAAGTACGAGCTATACTCGTTTTGTTGATAAAATTTTAAAACGGTCTTTAAAACCATCCGCGTTTGGCAATGACAAGAATACGAAGATAAGTAGATTATACAGCAATGAATATCTCAAATATGGTGTTACCGTTATTTATTATTTCAAGAAGTATTGTCAAAAGAGAGTATAAAGCCATCAAAGCTATTTCGACATTGAAAAATCAAACACCCAGACAAAGAAGAAAAGTCAGGCAAAAGGCAAAATGCGTTGCTATATCCACCGATGACGTCAAGGCTATGACAGGATATCGATCTTGTATGGATAATGCCACATACTTTATAATTACACTGTTTTTTATATCGAAAAGTTCTTGCATAAAAATCTGTACCTTCTGAAACGGATTGTTTTTTGACAAGTGCAATTAAAGTGTTAAATTCCATGAAGGAAAAAGCATTGCAGATTCGCATTTTTCGAACAGTTTGTGAAGACATGGGTTTTCTATACGGAAATCTTCTTCATCACACGGAAGTAATATGGCTTTAGAGGGGTATTGTCTTGAAAAGAGTTTTCTAGTTAAAAGCGGAATTTTTGATCTACAAGATGGAAACCTAGAATATGAGAACATATTGTCCAATTCCCTTTGGATTCTTAGGCTGGCTTTCCTTGATAATATCTTCAAGGCTTTAATAAACACTCTGATTAGCAGTCTTCAACGCCGCGAAATTAACAGAATAACAGGAACGCACAAAATTAACGGATTTATAAAGAAACTTGCCTTCTGGTCGACGTAATATTATTATTATTATATTATATTATTATTACGATTACAATATTATATTAACATAAAAACAGCAACGGACAAAAGTAATAGATTTATAAAGAAACTTGGCTTCTGCTGGACTTCAATTGGAAGAAAGAAATTTGATTCATTCCAGTGCGTTCAAGAACTCATGGAAGACTTAGTTAAGGATGATAATATGGTAAATTTTGAGCAGTGTTTGAGCAGATGTGCAAGTGTGTACATTGTAAAACAACCGGTCATCGATTATTTCCGCAAAACAATTCAAAACAGTTACGATAATTACAGCGACAAAGCTATAAAGTGGTTGGTGCCACTTCCTACATCATATTTGTGCGAATTCAGTTTCTTGTCTATGACTGCCATCAAAACAAAAGTAAGAAATCGCATCGAACTTGAAGATGATATTAATTCATGAAAATGTTTTTACTTTGCAACTTGTTTTTATGTTTAGGTTCTTGCATTTATTAAAAAATTTAATTTTTTAAATTAGATTTTTTTTGTTCACTTTCTGAAAAGGCATTATGTTTTATTTTAAAAGCCTCCCGCGACCACTTCCCCCAGCCTTATATCGCGAACCCCCAGAGGGTCGCGACCCACACTTTGTGAACAACTGCTCTAAGGAGTGTTATTAAGAACGTTTGTAAATTCACTTGGATAAGGTAGAAAATTTTCTTCAAATTGGTCAGGAGGTCACCGTTCAACAACCAGTTCTAGCTGGATACAATAAATACATATGCACGTCTCACCGTTAGCAATAGGAAGTTCCAGCAAATTTCGAACCTGTAGAAAAAAGCTACAGGGCTACTAGTTAATTCAATAGAACAATTGCTAAAAATCATATTCAAGCAAAATAATCTTGACTGTAATAGTAAACAGAATAAGAACTTCTTAGAACGACAAATATGTGCCGAATAAGCTAACTTTCAAAAAGGCAGAGGGACGCGGGAACCAATCACAATTTAAGGCAAATCATTGAAAAGTACAGAGAATGCTATGCTTCTTGGATTATACGAAAGCATTTGACTGCCTGAAATAGTGTAAGTTGTGGAATGTTTTAATAGAAATGGGTTGTAACGATTTCCGCGCCTAAAAGAATGAAACCCTTTATACATATTTAGTTATTCTCAAGCTTATAGGAATTTTTAATATTTCGAAGTTACATTTCTGTCAAGTCGACGCAAGCCGTTTTGGAGAGTCAAAAGTTGGGGGGGAGGAGATTCTAAAGACAGTTTTCGTAATTAAGTCAGTGGGTTAAGCATTGTCAACCTTACCGGCAGTATACTGTGAATAGTGAATTATTTATTGAAATCGTTTGTCGATTGGGAATAGTTTTCCGCTTTGAGAGTCACTACACAGGAGCATTTCCCATAGTTGTAGGGAAGCAAATCTCCAGAAATTTATTTCCAATATAGAATGTACTCCGGTTAAGAAGATATTTTTGGTGATAGGCCATTGCCCATCTACTGGTGAGTTGGTGATGATCAGAAAATTTTTGTCTTGTCTTAATTTTCTGAACCTTAATTCTAATCTCCGATAAATTTAAATTAGGCAAAATTCGTACGGCTGGGCTTCCAGAAATTAAAGCGACGCATTCGAAAAACTTGTATTGTTTAAATTGATACGCTGTCATCGTCGAGTAACCTTGGGAAGGTTTTTCCCGAACCGAGTGGACGCCTGGGTCTATAGATAGGGAGTCTGGTGTATGGTCGAGCTGATTTTTGCCACATCTTGATCAAGGAAGTGCATTTTAAAAACTATATAACCTTGTCTTGTTGTTTACGATTTCTTTATGGTTATTTAAGAATTAATTTATTAATTGATTGGGGTCATATAATTGTGTCATTGAGGCTTTAATTGGGGATATGTGTACATATGAAATACTATTGTAATATTCCATATTCCAATTTTACGTAAATCAGATATACAGGGTACTCCTATAGTGGGTTGATATTGCGTTTTTAAGAGTTCACGCCTTGACGATAGTTTTTGATCGTTTGATCACGCATGAATTCGTGACGCGAAGGCGTTCGAAGTTACGGAATGCGCTCAAAATAATCTAGTATATAGTTGTGTAGCGCAATAGCGCAATAAAAGTCTGAAAAATTGCTTGGGTGTTGCCCATTTAAGTTTAGTTATATTCCGTTCTAATAACGTAAAATTGGGACTACTAATTTATTTTAAATCATTGTTCTTGCATAGAAATAGTAGAACTGTGATTGGGCTTTGTTGTTTTATTAAGCAAACAGAGATTTGGTTGCAACTTGTCTTTTATTTTACGACGAATTATTTGGATTTAAGTCTACGTAAAGAACAAATAGGAAGATATAAAGGTAGCTGATTATCTATCTTGGGGTCCGACTTCTCATTTACCGCCTCGGACGATGCTAGAAAGTTATAAGTCGGTAGCGCCTATTAATAAATTAATAGTTTTGAACCTACTCCTTCTTCGATTGGGTTTCCGGGATACTAGCATCTGTCAACTTGTAAATTTTAACCTAAGCAGTGGCGGAGTTGCGAGGTTGTTTTTGTTATTAAACCAATTATTGTATGTAGTAAAGATTAAAGGCGTGACAGGGTATACCCCAACATACATACAGTTAATGGAACGGCACAAATTAGATTTGTTTGTCAAACCATTTGAGCTAGTGTAAAGAGACGTGGAAGTGTCAGTGAAAAAAGCAGAGCAAAAGAGGAGTAGTAACACACGAATAAAGTGTTGCAAAATAGAACTGAGAGGACACCGGTGGGTGAATTCTTAACATAACTATTTAGTTAATTTAAGTTAAATCAAAATTGCTGGTTAGCCTTTTAGATTAATTGCGATGTAACATCACAATAAACAAACAAAAATGAATACCTAAAACCTGAAATGGGAGTGTATAAAATAGTCCTCTATTTCAAATGTCTAATAAAGCTGGAGAGCAAAATGATAATAAAACAGGAGATAACCAGAACAATAAATATAAATGTAAAAGTAGAAAAAAGAAAACGAGAGAAATCCAGAGAAGTAAACATGATCAGAAAGAGACAGCGAGTGGCGAATGGGAGAATGATCAATAAATAAATAGAATTGTAGAAGGAACGAGATAGAAATGGAAAAAGACAAAAACTAAGAATTAGAGGAAAAATATAAGTAATGGCACATAAATAATTCGGTTCGGCCAAATTACAGTCATAGAAGTAATTTGACCACAAAGTATTTCGTTTAAACTACTTATGGTTAGTAAAAATATCTATTATTATCTATAGCAAACACCATTCGGAGTAATCCTTCAAGGTGCTTTTTTTCCATCACTATTGGAACAAATTCTGTTAACACTCATATAAAAGCATCCAACGTGGAATAACATGAATTAGTATGGCAGATAGATACATGTATAGAATGTTTGATATGGACAGGGGAAGAAAGGAGGAATAAGGAGAAAGAGAGCAAAAAAGAGGAAGAAAAGAGGACTAGATAAGTAGGCTATACGAATATGAAACGAAAATTAAATATCAGGTAAATAGCAACAGAATGGCGGGGGTGGGGGGGCACAAAAGGGAAATGAGAACTCAGCAGAAAGAGAAAGATATCACAACTAATAGCGACGTACACAGAGAATTATACAAATAGAAAAGAAAGCGAGAGAGGCAGAAATACAATTGCAACATATGAGTATTTACAGACAGAAAAAATGGTGGAATCCAGTAAAACATGAAAACAGAATAAATTAGAGTTAATTACATATAGGAGAGAAAATAGGACGAAACGGAAGAGCAAAAATAACGAAGCGTCATTCAAAAATGATAAACTGTAACAAGACTAACCTGACAAAATCGACAAATATGTTCTTCATGTTTTTAAATTATTTTTTAGTGCCATAACGGCGAACTAGACAAGGTTTTATAAACATAGAACATCGCGCTTGTGACCATCGTTTTCAAAGCGTCGCTGAATCATGTCAATAAAAGTTTTCTAAAATTGGGTTGCAGTAATAAACACGTAGTGGTCAAGTGTTGATTCATAAAAAAACCATCACCATTACATTATTATTGTATGTGTTCGGTTTTTGGGGTTTGCCGTTTCACTACACCGCTATTATTATTTATGTAGCTTGTTACTAAAAATACGTTTGAACCTGAATAATCTCTAAAATTGAATAAATCGTTTATAACAATCGGAAACTTAAAATAAGTTGATGGTCAAAAATTGAATAAAAACAATCTACCAATTGACTGTCACACGTATCCTTAAAATATGACAAATCGGTTTACTTTAGCTTTTTTATTAATTGGATGATTGTGTATTAATAGCACTATAAAATAGAAATAGTTGCTAGAAAGTAAGAAAAACAAAAATTAACAAATTTACAAATTTTGTACCATAATAAACGCAGCCACCTTTTTCACCTTTCATGTTATTTTGGTTTATTTTTACCCAACTACACTTGGTGCTACTTTAATGAACCAAAAAATAAAACTATATACTGTTTACTCCTCTTGACGAGCAAATAAAAAGTCCTATAAAACGAAAAAGTTTCGCCGTTCTGATAACACTGTTTGAGGAACCATTTGTTGGTTAAATGAAAACACGTATCTTCTTGATAAATGGCCGTGCGTTCTGTGGATAGAAAATGTGGCTATGAACTCCGATCAAAAACGTTTCGTATGAAAGGCGAAGAATTCGATTATGGATGATTGTTGATTTGATCAACCTTCTTGAAATATAAGGATCCGATAAACTGGTAGTCCCCAACAAAAACTCCATTTGTTCTTATTTGCATTAACTATAAAAATGCAAAGTTTTGTTCCGTGGCAAATTAGTTTGCCTCCGTTAAGCAACTCACTTTGCGAGATTTTCTTGCAAATATTTGAATGTTTTAGTAGGCTAGAACTTGTTATCTTGCAAATTAGGAACAAAGAGCATTAAATTCCAGGAAGCATAGCTTGAAGTTATTAAGCGATTAGTGCATCTGTTTGTTGATCAAGCTATAACTGAGGTTCGACACTAACTCTGTATTAATATTCATACGCACGCGTATGCCCCGGGAGCATCTGGGAAAATTTGTATGAGAACTGATATTGATTTTGTCAAAAATGGAAATATGGGTTCACTGTTTAAATTATAGCACGTTTTGTGTACTTTTCGAAAGCTCATTGCTGGCAAATTTACTTTACGTTCAATCTTGGCAACACTAAAAACGAAAGAAAGACTTCACACCGTACGTCGATCTATTTGCAATAGCGTTCCAATCAATATTCTAAAGTCCCACAATATAACACTATATGAAAATATTTCCATTTACAATATAAGAATTATATTATTAGAATAACTTAAGTAAAATATGTTACCAAATGCTGTCAAACTAAAAGCAGAACTATCTTGTGCCTAACAAAGACGAAATTAGTTCTTGACACAATAAGCTCAACAAACTTTAAAGGCACAATTTTCCGACTTAAGGTAAGACATCCTGTAACATTCCAGTTTCCAAATTTAAAATTAGACTATGTTAAGGTCTAACATCCTTTTCTACTGTCACATTTTTATCACAAATTAACTGCTTTGTTAAAATTATTACTTTGTCAAATTCAGGCCCTAAATTTTCAAAAGTTTATATTACGTCCAAGAGATGGGTTTCCTAAATAAATAAAAATTATTTCCTTAGGCCTTTCGGACTATTATCGCCCCACAAAATAGAATGCGAAATGTTGCGGGGAGACCCGATGGCAGTTCCGCGCCCTTCTGCCACTGCCTTGTTTGAGGTAGTTAGTGACGCAGCGCACTAACCCAGGGGGACCGAGGATTTTAGGTACTCTCCGAGGAACCGCGGGTTGCAGCGTGTGAGCGAAGATTTCGGTCACCCATCCAAGTAGGCACCTCGGGGATCGTACCTTAACTTTGATTGCGGTTTTACCAGTACTCACGCTTGTCCGCCACACTGCTTCCCTCCTTAAAAAATACTTCCCTAAATTTAGAAAGGGCTGCGTATAACTCATGATTCGAATGCAGAGAAGGTATTACATAATCAAATCAAACAATTACGGAAACTTAATTGAACCAAGTTAGTTTTTGTATTCACCGTTTTTGGGCAACAGGGCACTATATTCTAGAAGGTCTCAGAGACGATCTTCGTAGTCCAAAAATCTTTCATAAGCTGATTCCTTCTCCAACAAAATTTAATCAAAATCCTGAGCTCCGATTTTCAGATATATTTCTGAGCATACTATAATTCGTTTTCCTATGGACGGATCAAAAATTACAGCCTCATTGTCAGCCTTGTTAACGTGAAAATTAGCAAACCCATTCTCAATACGTGTAAAATTTGAAAATCACTTGTCAATCGTCACGAAAAGCAGTTTTTTCGTTTTAGGAATGAAACAGAAATTATTGGTTCCAAAGCCCCAAAGCAATTCCCAATTCTAAATTGCTAATGGGATTATGCAATGGTATTGATTTAAGAATGGAAATATGGTTCTCAACTTTAAAATCAAGAAGAATTGATTTCAATGATGAACTTCTTACGAAATTGTAGCCCATCACGAATTGTTTGAAAGTCTTTAACCATATCCTTATTCCTAGATTGTATTGCAGGTATCATCGTCATCTTCTTCTTCATCGTTGATTGTTGTTTTACTTCTTCGATTGCAATTTACACTTTCCAAAACGTTTTCAGCAGTTGAATAATATTCAGCTATGATCTATCTATCTATCTATCTATGAGCTATCTATCTATAGATAATCGTCAAGCATTATATTGCCTACAATGTTACCAGATCTTTGAAGTATTGTTCACGAATTATTTAATTTCAAAAGTTGGAATTCGTCATATTCATCCCACTCTTCTGAAACTTTATTTAACCACGCTTTGAAAAATTATTTGTGAATTTATAATTCCACAATTTATCAGCTGTCTAGCTGTTTGCTACTGCATATACAGGGTGTATCATTAATATTGCGAAAAAATTCAGGGTGGATTCCTTGCATAAAAATAAGAATAAAAGTTCATATAAACATGTTTCCAAAAATACCTCGTTTCCGAGATACAGGGCGTTGAATATTATGCAATTAACAATAGGACAATAATGCCATGTAAAGGACAATAGCAACAACAACAATAAGTTATAACAGTTGTTGAAAATGACCCCAACATCAATACAGGCTTCTAATCTGCGACGCATTGATTGGCGAACACGTTCTAAAATTCCAGGTGTGTGACGAATTGTTTGACAAGCTGCTATTATACGGTTTCTTAATTCCTCGAGCGTTTCAATCGGGTTCGTATAAACCAAATGTTTAAGGTGAACCCAGAGGAAAAAATCCAATGGATTTAAGTCCGGAGATCGCGCAGGCCA
>JABXWE010050694.1:0-11104 GCA_014611495.1 Limonius californicus | reverse complement strand
TCCAGAAGAGCAACTAGAGCGTCAACTCAATATTAATCTTTACATAATCAAGTGGCAGTCAGTCACTTATCGGCAGATACGTGCAACATTAAAGTTCTCGTTATTGTTTCCATGAAATTCTGTTTTAAAGATATGAACTTTAACGCTCTCATACAAGAAAACTAAGCTCCAAATACCTACTTTTTTTTGAAGATTTGTATTAAGCATTCATAAAGGAAAAATCCTACCTGAAGCTTTTAAAGCATTTAAAGGACACCCTGTATATGGGTTATATGAGTCTTAACATTGTTCTGATTTTAACACAGTAGGATATATTTTGACCTGGGGATGTATGTATTGTAGTCTTACGGGATGGTAGTTTGTAATAACATGAAAAAAGTTCACTAAATTAAATCTACATATGTCATAAATGTAGGTTGAAATTGTCAGTTCTTACGAGTTTTGCTATTGTTTTTTCACTTGATTACAACCCTGGGTGTTCTGTCCACTTGTTAAAAAAAAACCGCAAGTTGAGTGTCACCTATTAACCTAGCTGCGGTAGCAATAGGAAACCCTAATTTTAGCTTATTTTGAGTTACTTTAGTAGCCCCATAAAGGGATTCTAAATCGACTTAGGCATTCAAAATCTAATTCAGCCTTTTTCAAAGACATCATATTCCTTTCTTTATCATATCCAAAATAAAGTTAATTGATCACGTCTTTCTATAAAAGAAATGGTAGTTTATCTTAGCTGTGATAATTTCCTTGCTGGTTATTATACCAAACAGATAAAATTAGCTGTATAGTCTTGACTTTCTTTTAATTTTATGATAATTGCATTAAATCTTAACATCGAAGTCGTTTCATTTTGCCTAGTAAAGTCCTGTGTAGAACTTAAGTCAACAATGTGTAGGTTTCAATTATGATTTGATACAAAAATGTTTGGCATATATAAACACATAAAGCATGTAACAAAAAAAAAACTAGTTTTATACTGTTTTTATTTATTTTCTTATTACTGTTCTATCTAATAATGATTTTCCACACTGAAAAGTATACATTATACAATTATGGCGTACGAATTATTGAATGAATGCCATTTACACGATTGATTGGTTTAGCAGCCCATAGTTTTAACAGTATTCTTTAGTACAAACTATATTACAACACATACTACACAGGAATCTCCCAAATGCTAAGGCAGAAGATGATTAAAATGCCAGAAAAGTTCTCTACTTTAACCTATTTTTGGTTCCCCAAAATATGTATAACTTGCCAAGTAGGAGTTAATAATTGCATTTTGCTATTTACAGGATTAATACGGTTTTTGCATTAACACAAATTCTAAATTACTATCAAAAATCTACTAACAGGTGTCTGTAAACTTTTTCCCCTATGTTTACTTTTTGTATTTCCCATCTTAAACCAGTTACTTCTTCTTCTTCTTCTTCTTCTTTTCCTTTTATAGTAGGCAAGATGCCTGTTTTTCTTCACACAACTTTATGGCGTGGACTCTGTTGATGTCCACCAGCTCTCTGCCCATCTTTTTAGTGGTCTTCCTGGGTTACGATGTCCTTGTGGTTTCCAGTCTCTGGTTATTTTAATTAATCTGTTATTACTTGCTCTTTCAATGTGTTCGTCCCAGCATTTTCTTCGCTGCTTTATAAACTTTGTTATATCTGTTACTTGGCAATCTTCTCTTACTACCTGGTTCCTAACTCTGTCCAGTCGCGTTTTCCCGATGATCGCTCTGAGGGTGTTCATTTCAGTTGTACGCAGTAATTGCTTTGTCCTTGCCGTATCTGCTCTTGTCTCAGCTCCGTAGGTAAGAATTGGTCTGACAATTGTCTTATATATTTTAACTTTACTTTCTTTGTGTAAATATTTGTTTTTCCAAGTTATGTCTCTCAAATACCCAGAAATTCTAGCTCCCTTTTGTGCTTGTTTCCTTACTTCCAAATATAAGTTTCGTTGACTTGATATCTCTGCCCCTAAATAATTGAAATTCATCACTTGTTCTATTGGTTTGTCTTCAACTACTAGCTTACAGCGGATTGGTTCCTTTGATAACACCATCGATTTTGTTTTGTCTGTTGATATGCTCATGTTATATTGTTTTGCAGTCAGGTGGAAATTATATAATAGTCGCTGTAGGTCATTTTCGTTATTAGCAATGAGTATTGCATCGTCTGCATAACAGACAATTTGAACTTGTTCTCGGCCCATATTATATCCTTTTAGTTTATTCGTTCTCTGAATAATTTGATCCATAATTAGATTAAATAGTATGGGGCTTAATGAGTCCCCTTGTCGAATGCCGGTGGCGTTAGGGATCTCTTCTGTCATACCTTCTCCTGTTGAAATTTTCGTTGTTGTTCCTGTGTTCATTTCATGGATTAGCTTAATAAGGTTTGATGGCGTGTTTTTCTCTTGTAAAATGGTTATCACATCTGTCAACCTCACTCGATCGAAGGCCTTCTTCAGATCTACAAAGCATAAGAAGGCAGGCATGTTATACTCGATCGCTTTTTCTGAGATTTGTCGTATTATGAACATCGCATCTATCGTGGATCGGTTTTTGCGAAAGCCTTGTTGTTCTTCACTTATTTTTGCATATGGTTCTATTTTTTCTGCGATTATTTTTGATAGAAGCTTTTGAGAAGTGATCAGGAGAGATATGCCTCGATAGTTATCCGGGTTCGTTTTATCCCCCTTTTTATAGATTGGGATTGTCAAGCTACTTTTCCACTCTTTTGGTATTCTTGCTTCCTTCATAATTATGTTGTATAATTTTAATACCTCGTTTTCTAGATGTTCTCCTCCGTACTTTATCAATTCATTCTGTATATTATCTGGGCCTGGTGCTTTCCTGCATTTAAGGGATCTTATCGCGTTTTGTACCTCTTCCTTTGTGATTTCTATTTCATCTTCATTTCTATCATGTTGTATATTCATGTCTGTATGGTCTTCCTGTTCGTTATAGAGCATTCGGAAATATTGGCTCCACCTTTTGTTATTGATTTTGCTTATTTTCACTGTTTCTGCTATTTCGGCCTTTCTGTTGCGTAGCATTTTCCATACCTTCTTTTGCGATCCATACATATCGCTTTCCATTTCCTTGGTGAAGGCTTCCCAGTATGTCTCTTTTATCAGTCGTACTTTGGTGTTCGTTTCATTTCTTATACGTATGTAGGTTTGCCAATTTTCCGCCGTTCTGTTTGTCTTATATTGTAAGAAGGCTGTTTTTTTTTCTTGCGTTATTTGTTTTATTTCTGGTGTGTACCAGGGTGTTTTGTACTTAGTTTTTCTATTAGTGTCTACTTTTCTTTTCCCTAGGGCTTCCTCTGCTGCACTGAGTATATTGATTTTTACTCTTGTCCATGATATTTCAACATTGTCTTCGTCCGTAATGGAGTTGTTTTTAATTTTTTCTTTGATGCGTTCTTTGTAAAGGTGTTTGATTGATTCATGTTGTAGTGATTCTATATTAATTTTTTCTGTTATATTAGATATTGTTTTCCTTTGTGGGGTGCAACGCATGCGGATCTTGCTTAGTACCAGTTTGTGATCTGAGCCTATATTACTAGAGTTGAGCGTTCTTACGTCTAAGATTTGGTTCGGCATGATCTTATCATTTGTTATTATGTAGTCAATCATTGACATTTGCCCTTGTGAGTTCTCGAACGTATACTTATATTTGAAATCATGTTCGAAAAATGTATTGTTAATTCTTAGGTTATTCTGTGCGCAGAATTCTATTAGTAAGTCGCCATTGTCGTTGTGTTCGGCTTCATGAAATCGCTGTTTTACTCCCGGTATACTATCATTGCCTATTCGGGCGTTTAAGTCTCCCACTATTATAATGTAATCTGTGTCATGGGTATCATCGAGTACTCTTTGGAGGTCTTCATAGAATTGTCTTCTTTGCTTCCCGTCAACATGTAATTGTATTTTTAAAAGCCTTTCATTGATATAATCAATGTCGTCAATTAATTTTTGGTATTTTGTGTGTAGAAGCAGTCCTACTCCAGCGGTTGCTCTTTCGTTTTTATTCTTTCCGCTGTAAATGAATATATAATCATTTATAACTTGTGTTCCTTTGCCTTTTCTCTTTGTTTCTGAGATTCCGCATATATCTATTTTTTTCTCGCATAACTCCATTATTATCTCGTGATTCTTATTTCTCCACGACTTGATATTCCATGCTCCAAATCTTATTTTTCCCATTCTAAATTTTTTCCTATTCTTGTTCCTTGTTTCTTGCCGAGTTGTCATCGTTTGTTCCGTCCTGGGTCCGAGGCTATGTGTGGTTCTTTGAGCATTATTTAGTTTTACGGCGGGTAGGCTGCTAACCCGTTCCGTCAACCCTCCTCCTTTATCCGGGCTTGGGACCGGCAACGACATCCAACAGGCAACTCAATCCACCCATTGCATGCCGCAGGCGGAGTTTAAACCAGTTACGTAGTATTAAAGTAACATGTGCAATAAATGATGCATATTTTGGTGAAACCAAAAATAGATTTACAGTACACTTCGATGTAGGCAACTTTTGTTCCATTTAACCAATTACTATCTTTTACTGTTTCGGAGATTCCTGCAGTTTACCTGCTACAGTAGAGAGTATATAATTTCTTTTCCAGGGAAACTGATGCTCCTGTACCAGAATCGTTGGTACCTAGTGAAAGTAGTGTGACTGGGGAGCCAGTAGAAGAGTAAGTTATTTTGAACATATTAATGCAACACTCCTTGCTTTTTAGAGAATTTAATTTTTATTTTAGAACTTATTGATTGAATATTTGGGTTTTCTATATTTTCTGGAAAAAAGAATGTACAATTGATGCAATACAATGGTGAAATTTGAAGCAGGGACTGTAGAAAATATTAAAAAAAAACTCGTCATTTAAAATTTTTTAAGTTGACTGCCATGATTACTTTTAAAAATTGTTGCATGTTGTTTTCAAACTGGTCTATTTCAAAACTTTTTAAATTTTCTTATTCAACAAAGATGTAGTTTTGAATGCTTGTTAATTTAAAAGGCTTCGAGTACCTCAAAAAAAGTGATTTGCTTATTGTTAAAAATATAACATTAGGTTTATTTTACTGATGTTTATCAGATTCTATAAATTAATTTGATAGTTCGAATAATGAATAAATGACTTGTTTGTTTAAGTGTAGTACAGTCGAACATGATGCTTTTCAACTTAAAATTTTTAAAGTTATAATACTGCTGATCTGGTAATTTATGGTAGTTAAATGGCATTCCAAGTTATATTACACTTAAACAGTTTGTACAGAAGCCAAGATTAGGATATTTAAAATTTTATATTGGATGCTTTATGGAAACTTTTGTAATTCTAGATCCGGTATATAATTATATATAATACAAAAAGCTTTTTATATATGAAATTTTTGTATGGAAAAAATCTTTTTTTGTACATAACAATAGTAAAAATGATTGTAATTTAGGCCCGAATGGCACCCCATATATTTTCCAATTTAATAAATTTATTATAAAGTGTTCTTTATTTTACTTATATTTATATAAAGATATACATGTATTTCCAGGGATGCTGCAGTTTTCAGTGAACCAGACGGTGAAGTCTTCCAGCAGAATCGAGTGTCCAAATCTGGATCAACTACCTCACGTGGCACTCGGGACAGTAATGATATGTTTAAACGAAAATCTGCAAATGTTATAATATTTGACACACCATCTAAAACACCTAAAAACTCAATAAAGAAAATCATGGAGAAATCATATTCGCGACTGTCTGCAGAAGAAGCACCAGATTTCCCAATGTCAGATGAAGAAACACCGAAAGCTATTTTAAATTTCTCAGAATCCAAGCAGCATTTCATTCTGGGTAAACCAAACCAATTCTCAAAAGCTAGAAGTCTTTTTGATCTCACCAGTCCAGGATTACTGTCGAAGTCCGAAAAGAGAGCTTTTACTTGCAACAAATCATTTGGGTTGATTTCTAGTATGGCTGAAACGCCCACAACAATTTTCAGAACACCTACTTCTGCTACAAAGAGAATCTCAAAGTTGAAGAAACGTGAAGAAAGTGTTGAATGGGTGACGCCATCTCCTGATTATTTAAGTTCCAGATCCAGCAGTTTGTCCACTACATTAAGACAGTCTGCAGATAAGACATTAGAGCAGTCAGTAGCAGAAGATGCTGAACAAACACCGATCTTTTCTACAAGTATTCGTAGTCGTCAGTCAAGGCAGCCTGAATATGTTGCAAATAATGAATATGAAGACGATGATCGAACAAAGAAGTCTCTATTTGAAGGTAATAATATAACTCGCAGATCTAGAAATTTAATTCGCCATTCTACAAGTGGAGTTTCCCCAAGCAGAAAGTCTGTGAATGATACATTGAATAAATCAACTAACCAGCAAATAGTATCATCTGAAAATTTACCAGCCGGAAATATCAACCGGAAATATAAGAGAAGTCTGTCTGTTACATTACAACCATCTGGAAATGATACATTCAATAAATCACTTAAAGTTTACCAGACACCTACAGCTTCAGATATTGTTGGTCAGAGATCTAGAAGTTTAGTTTGCCAGTCTGCAAATCTAGATTCTCCACAAAGAAAGTCTGTGAGTGATGTATTGAACGAATCAGCTAACCAGCAAGTAGTATCATCTGAAACTTTGCTATCCAGAAGTATCACAAATCGGAGATCTAGGAGAAGTCTTGCAGTGGCAAGATCATCTGAAAATAATAGTACATTCAACATATCACTTGATGATGACCAACAGACACCTTCTACAGCTTCAGATATTGTTGGTCGTAGATCTAGAAGTTTAGTTTGCCAGTCTGCAAATCTAGATTCTCCACAAAGAAAGTCTGTGAGTGATGCATTGAATGAATTAGCTAACCAGCAAGTAGTATCATCTAAAACTTTGCCATCGCCATCCAGAAGTATCACATATCGGAGATCTAGGAAAAGTCTTGCAGTGGCAAGATCATCTGGAAATAATAGTACATTCAACAAATCACTTGATGATGACCAACAGACACCTTCTACAACTTCGGATATTAATGGTCGTAGATCTAGAAGTTTAGTTTGCCAGTCTGCAAATCTAGATTCTCCCCGAAGAAAATCTTTGAGTGATGCATTGAATGAATCAGTTAATCAGCAAGTAGTATCATCTGAAACTTTGCCATCGCCATCCGGAAATATGACAAATCGGAGGTCTAGGAGAAGTCTTGCAGTGGCAAGATCATCTGGAAATAATAGTACATTCAACAAATCACTTGATGATGACCAACAGACACCTTCTACGGCTGCAGATATTAATGGTCGTAGATCTATAAGTTTAATTTGCCAGTCTACAAATCTAGATTCTCCACAAAGAAAGTCTGTGAGTGATGCATTGAATGAATCAGTTAACCAGCAAGTAGTATCATCTGAAACTTTGCCATCGCCATCCAGAAGTACGACAAATCGGAGATCTAGGAGAAGTCTTGCAGTGGCAAAATCATCTGGAAATAGTACATTCAACAAATCACTTGATGATGACCAACAGACACCTTCTACGGCTGTAGATATTAATGGTCGTAGATCTATAAGTTTAATTTGCCTGTCTACAAATCTAGATTCTCTACAAAGAAAGTCTGTGAGTGATGCATTGAGTGAATCAGTTAACCAGCAAGTAGTATCATCTGAAACTTTGCCATCGCCATCCAGAAGTATGACAAATCGGAGATCTAGGAAAAGTCTTGCAGCGGCAAGATCATCTGGAAATAATAGTACATTCAACAAATCACATGATGATGACCAACAGACACCTTCTACAGCTGCAGATATTACTGGTCGTAGATCTAGAAGTTTAGTTTGCCAGTCTTCAAATCTAGATTCTCCACAAAGAAAGTCTGTGAATGATGCATTGAATGAATCAGTTAACCAGCAAGTAGTATCATCTGAAACTTTGCCATCACCATCCAGAAGTATTACAAATCGCAGATCTAGAAGTCTTACAGTGGCAAGATTATCTGGAAATAATAGTACATTCAACAAATCACCTAAAGATACCCAACAGACACCTTCTACAACTTCAGATCTTATTGGTCATACATCTAGAAGTTTAGTTTGTCAATCTGCAAATCGAGTTTCTCCACAAAGAAAGTCTGTAAGTGATGCATTGAATGAATCAGCCAACCAACAAAGAGAATCATTTGGAATTTTGCCATCCAGAAGTATCACAAATCGCAGATCTAGGAGAAGTCTTGCAATAAGATCATCTGGAAATAATAGTACATTCAATAAATCACTTGAAATTGGCCAACAGGCATCAGATATTGGTCACAGATCTAGAAGTTTAGGTTGCCAGTCTGCAAGTCGAGTATCTCCACAAAGAAAGTCCTTGAGCGATGCATTAAATGAATCGGCCAACCAACAAAAAGTATCATCTGGAAATGTATCGCCTAGAAGTATTACAAATCGGATATCTAGAAGAAGTTTCTCAGTAGCATTAAAACCATCTGCAAATAGTACATTCAACAAATCATTTAATCTTGACCAGGGGACACCTTCAGCTTCAAATAATGTTGGTCGCAGATCTAGTATTTTACTACCAAAACAATATAAAAATGATGCATTGGTTGCTTCAACTTCAATTGTATCCAGTCGCAGATCTGGAAGAAGCGTTTTGGTTCCACCAAAAAAATCTGAAACCCTTACACCGACAAAGTTATCAACACAAGATATTGATCAAAAAGTAACAATTATTATTGATTCACCTGTACCTTCAGATATTGGAACTCGAAGATCTAAAAGTCTCTCTTTAAGACGGTCTGGTAATATCAAAAGTTTTTCCAGTTCAGTATTTTCTGATGAAAATGAAGCTGTTATTGATTCATCTTTGAATAGCGAAATAAGTGCAGATTTTTCTTCCCTGGAATCCATTGAATCATCAAGTGTGGAGTCCACTGATTCTTCTTCTTTTGTTTATCTAAATTCTCCCCCTCTTGCCCCAGCTTTAGATATTAGTGGAGTTGGGAAACTATCAAAGTCGCCCAAACAAGTACTGCCGCCAAGAAATTCTAGAAGCTCTGTAAAATCGGGTAGGCGTCGCATCAAAACAGAGGAACCTAGTGTCAGCTCTCCGATTACACTTTCCACAACAGTAGAATGTGACTCATCTTTTAGTAGCCTTGATGACATGCTTGAAGTTACAGAAGATGATTCGAAAGTTATAGAACAAACTTTTGCAATTGACACACCTAAAAATGACACAAGTGTTAAAAAAACTATTAAAGGAAAGAGAGTTCAAAAATCGCCTAATAATGATTTAACGGATGTACGCGGGGTTAGAAGAGTAATGGCAACACCAAGGCCTCCAAAGACTCCCAAGAATGATCTCAGTGATGTTAGAGGGGTCAGGAAAATGATGAAAACACCTAAAGTGGCAAATTCTCCTCAGAATGACTTGAGCAATGTTACGGGTATCCAATGGTTATTAACATCGCCTGAGCAGAATTCTCCTACGAATGATCTTGGTGATGGCAAAGGTAAATGTTTATTTATTTAATACAGTTTTAATAGTTGGTATTACAAGTAAAATGAACCCTAGTGTAAATAATACCTAGACCTCTTATGGCTGCAGTAGGTGGTAGCATAAGTTGTTTAACCTATTTCATGCAATTGTAAATGTAAATACATTTTTAGTGTATTTACATCTACATCTGTAAGTGGTAAAACGGAGAAATATATTGATGTGTGGAATTCTAGGATTATAGAGCAGGTGTAATTACTTTTACGTGCTTCATTTAACATTTTTCATTCTATACAAGCTTTTGTTTTCCCTAAAACAAATGCAAAAATTTTCACTTGTTCTACTATATGATAAGATAATGCTAACAGCAGTTCAAAATATATTTACAGCTAAAGCATTGCAGTTGAATTTTGTTGTTTAATACTGTTCAATAATGACATTGACTTTGTTAAATGATTTTGTCAGACGACTCTACCTTAATTTATCTTCTCATTAATGTATAACAAGTCAGGATTTGCATTTCAGTAAGACTAGAAAAGTCAAATACGAAGGCAGCCTTTTAAGTTTTTACATAAACTAGGAAAGAAAAATTTTTTGGAACAAACTTTTATTGCTTTTCAAAATATTCACCTTTAAGATTTATACACTTTTGCATGCGTTCAAACCAATTCTCTAAACATTTTTTCCACTCTGAAGTTGGTATCTCAAAAGCATGGATTTTGAAGGCTTCAACAACTTCTCGAGGTGATGAAAATTGCTGTCCACGCATTTTTTGTTTGACATTCGGGAACACAAAGAAGTCATTAGACGACAAATCAGGTGAATATACGGGCAATAGGACATAAATTCGATGTTTTTCTCCTTCAAATAATCAATTGTTTGATGTACTGTGTGAGAGCTGGCATTGTCATGATGAAGAATGATGCGAAGTTTCCGGTTATTTTTCCTGATTTCGGCAATGCCTTCTGGCAAACAAATTGTTGTCAGCGTTAACTGTTTGTTCAATTATATAAACTTTTCTTTAGTACTTTATTTTTACACACCCAATTTTATATTAAAGAGAGCCAACTTGCGTTAGCGTAGATTACTTAAGTACTAACATTGCTCCCCCAACCCTCGGTGCTACGAAACTCCACCAGCACAATCGAATGCAACACGATCACACTTAGGTGATCTAAACACTGTTCTTTGATCCTCTAAAGCAGTGTTTCCCAAAGTATGGGTCGCGACCCCCTGGGGGGTCACGGTGAGGTATTTGGGGGGTCGCCGGGAATTTCCAAAATAAGACGAAAATACTTTGTTAAATCATGTATTTTTATTATAATGACGTAAATAAAAATTAACAATTAGTTATAAAATGAAACATGAAACTAAATATTAATAAGTCCGTAAAAATTAAAGAGACAAATAAAGTAAATTAGTAATAGTAATTATACACCAAGGTACAGAAGCAATTTTTCTTAGCCGAACATTATTATGATCCCGAGATGCGCAGCATCGAGGGGAATAAGTTGTGAGGCTAAGAAAAAGCTTCTGTACCGTGGTTTATATATTATTTTTTCCACTACTAGAACATTTAACGAATTTTCCAACAATAATTTCTGCATTTCT
>JABXWE010050692.1:0-12817 GCA_014611495.1 Limonius californicus | reverse complement strand
CCTCCTCCTCCTCTTCCTCCTCCTCCTCCCCTTCCTCTCCCTCTTCCTCTTCCTCTTCCTCTTCCACTTCCTCTTCCACTTCCTCTTGCTCTTCCTCTTCCTCTTCCTCTTCTTATTCTGCTTCTTCTTCTTCTCCTTCTTCTTCTTCGTCTTCTTCTTCTTCCTCTGGTGTGTATAGGTCAATGAGTTGCCCTTCAGATATGAGTAAGCACTCCAATTTTTACTAAGTACTACACTCGAAGCTCCAACAACAAATCAGATTTATAGATTTTACAGAAAGGTTTTTTGGAAAGGATCATTTCCTATATTAAATAGTTCACTTCATTTTTAACTGCCCAACACTTAAAGCTCTGACAGCAAGTGTTTGCCGAAATTATCTTTTAATGTTATATTTTTCACATGATAATTTTGCTTGTACTGACTAGCAAGTACTTATTCATTCAGAGCTCTAAAAATATTATATTTCTTTATTAAATTTTCACTGCGAATGACTTCATTTTTAACTAACTAACAGTCAGAGCTTTGACGGCAAGTTTTTTAGAGAAAATATCTTTTAATGTCAAATTTCTATTTTTCCTGGTGCTAACTGAGCAATCGGAATTGAGATACGATTATGTACTAAGTATTATATTATGCTCAGAGGTCTAACAGCAAATCTGATGTGTGTCGTTTAAAGAAAATATTATTTAATGGACGATTTTACTAGTATTAACTCATCAATTACTCTATTTTTTAATTCACTGTGACCCCCAGCTAAAAGAACGGCGACACAGTGAAGGAAATAATTTTTCCTACACAAAAAAAATATCTAACGACAACACCAGTAAGGTCCAGGTATCTAGACAAGGGTTTGACAAGCGTCGGTCGGAGAAGGAAAGGTTCAAAGTATGTAGGCGCCACCTGTTTAGAAAAATAAACCCTTGGCTCGAAGATGACGTAGATAAACAGGAATCTCCCTGAGAGAACGGACTTACCTTACTGATAACGCTAAAGTCTTTCATATAACAACAAGACACAATAAAACACAAATACTTGGCGTATTTCTCGAGTATAATCACTAAATGTAAACCAAATTACAATAAAATATCAAAACTTATTGACCCCAATTAGCCCCAATATTAAATATAAATATCATTTAACTAAAGAACAGACCACAAACGTCCCTGTCTGATTTAACAATACGTGATATGAACCATTTGAATCCTGAGGAAAACGATAATGCGTCAATAAAAAAAACTAAATTAACCAGAAGCCTAAATAGCTTCGCAAAATATAATTAATCACTTCGTGACACGCCTAATTCACGATAAACGAGATCTGGGTTATGTAAACTAAGATAACTACCTGTATAGAGGTATAAGCGCTTCGACAATAAAATAAAAAGTTCACGCAAAATCCTCCCTTATTGAATGTATGCGTCAAAAAAATTAAATCAGAACCTCAAAATATGCGGCCCGTTTACACAAGTTAGAAAATGCAGTAAGTGTTGAATTTATAAAAGAATTTTTGTTATAAAATTAGTTCGGTATAACTGGTATAATGGGAATTTGTACAAAATAATAATTATGTGGTCGTATCCTGCCGGATGATCTTCGGAGTCCTTGAATTTTTAAAGGAATATATTAAACAGACCTTTTTGATGAAGAATTCCAAATATATCGAACACTTGAGTGGACAGCTGGCATTCGCATTCGCGTTTGGAATTTGACCTTGCGATTTCCTGTGGCGAATATACGACTTGAAATTTCTCCAAATTCTATGATGTAGGTATAAAAACTTCCATCAGAATGTACTTTCCCACAGCAACGGAGTTTTTGGTAGATAATCAAATCCTCAGCAGTTACGAAATTGCCTAAATAATACAAGAGACAAAATAAAACGGAAAAATTAGAATCAAACTTCTCAGCTTACCAAAGATGTAAATCGGCAAATAGAAAAACCTCTTCAAGGGTGTAATAAATCGGTTAAAAAAACCTAGGGAAAATCTCACTAGCACCACAAGGTTAAGATTTACCTAAAACTTGAACTTTCAACAAAATTAGGACTAAATCCTTGGTCGAAATAGACCGCGATGAAAACCAAGCACACACTTGTCAGGAAACAGAATTGTTCTGCCGGCTCGAGAAATCTAAACTCTAGTTGACATTGAAACTCAACATGCGCGAAACCAAAATTTGAAACGGAAATATCAAGGCGCGCTAAACACCTGCCTAAATTTGAAACAAACTCAGCAATATACACGGGGCGTCGAAATACACGTTACATCACTATTACTCTTATAGCCCTGACAACCAGAGATATTGATGAATTTAAGAGAAAATTGTAAAGTTATTAGACGATTCAAGCCCAAGGACCTAATGGACCGGTTCAATTAGGATTAGCAAAATTTAGATTAAGTTAGGCTAAGTATACTTAATTACATAATATGTATATTAAGATACATATACTTACTTACTTCTTACTTACTTACTTCATCGGTGGCCTCTATAGATATATTGAAAAAGAGCCTTCTCTGGAAGAATCATCTGCATGCTATTCATGTATATAATCACATTATAGTCATATAAATTGCTTATTGTCCAACTGGATAGATTGCAAGAATAAAGGAGTTATAAAAAACAGTTATTACATATCTGCAAGGAACATACTTTTCCTTTAGTTCGATTAGTTGACCAATAAGAATTAAGTTATGAACAACTACTACATTTTTATCTAAATGTTATACTCACAGCTCTGACAACTAAAATATAAAATTTATCATTACAAACAAATTGGTTCAAAACGTAATCTATTGAATTTAACTTGTTCACACCACTGTACTTCTCAATCTATTTTCTAAAATATATTCATACAGCTTCGACATACCGGTCAGTATATTCAAGAAAACGGGAAATTTCGGGTGTTCTTGCAGTCCGGACCAAAATTTTCGTTGAACGAGGTTTGAATGTGGCGACAGCTTGGTGAGTATTCACGGGGGTAAAGGCTGCAGTCCGACAAAGGTCGAGAAAACAATTTAACTAAATTGTCTTTGCTCAAGCGTTATACTCTGCTAATATTTGAGCCGACTCAATGTCGAGAATATTCTGCCCCAGGCAAGAAAAGCGATACGATAACTTAAGTTAGCAGAAGCGCTGCCAAACAACTCCGGCTCAAATCCACGTACGTTTACCCTCAAAAGCTTGGGCTGACTCACTTTCAGTACTAGTCGTCGGCGTTGAGGTATTAACGAGCAACCGGGCCGAACGGAGATCTTAAGTCGACTGCCGAAAAACACAACGCGAATATTCAGCAGCTGCATGGGAATTCCAGGGCCATTCTAGATACAAAGGATTCCAAAGGCTGTTTTCGATCGGCATATACAGACTAAACTTGCTTGTCAGCGTTGCCTTAAGTTTCGAAAAAATGACCTCCCACAAATTAACCTTTGGAAATATTAAAATAGTAATCGACTTAAGAGCAGCAAATAAAATAAGACTTTAATCGGTAAGAAGCGGCCAACTCAATCGAACATAATAAAATATCTGGCCCCCTTCTCACTTTAACATCTATAATTTCCTTCCTATATGTTGTATTGATGAGAATATTATTATGGACTTTTCATTTCTGTTCATAATCTCTCTCGTATGCTTATGTATGTTCTTGTGGTTGTAAAATGTGTTTGTTACTATTAAGTTATTGTTCATGTAGAAGTGTATTAGTCTATTTTCGTTGTTTCTATGATTCTCACTATGGGGACCGATTACGCCAATTAGATGGGAGATACGAAATAATTATTGTACCATCCTGCATGAGATTAATATTAAGTTTTTATAAATGAATTATATATAAAATGTTTTAACCAATAGGTATTTTATACTTCAGCAAGATTAAAAGCATTCTGGAACGAAACACTTCAGTCAGAAAAAAAGTAATAAGTGTTTTCATTTTTTTTTAATTTCAGTAGAAAGTTAAATATTCTTATATTAAAGAATGTTTACAAAGTAAATAGAAATTATAAAAGTTTAATGTGTTTTTTCTTGTATAAAGTTTTCATAGGAAATTAAAGGAATTTGGCCGAAGGAATCGTTTGAATACAACGTGATTGAAAATTACTTCATCTTTATCTCACAAGATTAAACATTGATATCTATGTTAGTAGTTCTTTAGACATTTCAAACTTGCATGCAAAGAAGGTTAATTGGCTGCCTACACATTAAAACCGAACTAAATAATTAACAGCCCGTTTTTAAATTAGTATCTGGGAAGTAAATTCAATATTACAATAAGTTAAATAAGTCGCATATTACATTACTTGTTCTGACATTGTAGACATAGGGATGGATTAAATATTGCTATCAGTTATATTCAGAATGTTTACTGAGAAAAAGGACATTCGGAATAACCGGAAAAACGTATTTAATATTTACTAAGTAAATATAATTTCAGACCGATCAGACCCAGTTCAGTAGATTTCATTCATTTGCTCTTGTTACTGTAAGACTAATGATATTGTGTAATATTTCCTAACACATAGGAAGTTTAATTAGGCGATTACAGTCAGGAATTACTGTTGGTGTATATAAGTATTTTCTGAAAAACGCATGAATTGCTTGACAAATCTGGATGGATTATTTGTTGAACAATTAGTGATGCACATGCCGTCTGGATATGTCTAGTTATCACAAATTGGAATTTCTGTTATATGTAAAAAGGTATATAGAATGATAAAGAAATAGGTGTCATAAACTTGGTAACGTGTTCTACATGTGAAAACATTTTAAAAAGTTCAAATAAACGTATCTCCGAACCGCTTCATTACGGAGTTACAGCCTTCTAAAGTGATACGTGTCCCATCACTTTTCTGCACATAATTGTAGTAATAGTTGGACCAATGTTTTAATATTTCATGCGCGTTCCCACCTTGGTTCGTGGTTGCTGGTAGTTTCCCATTCTGTTGTCTATTTTGAGTACTTCCTGTCTGCATGTATACAGGGTGTCCCAAAACGTACGGGCAATATTTCGAAGATGAATTCCAGAACCTATTTAAAGTAGCAAAATCCATATAAACATAAGTCCTAAACGTAATCGTTAACGAGTTATTGTTTATTTCATAATTTATGTGGTTAAAATTTTAGTTTAACGAATTTTATGAAATAAATCTTTTTTTAATGCTTTTTATTCTTTTCTTAATAAGAAATGTTCAAAATTATATCCTAAGTGTTTGATACTCATAGCCGCACGTCGCAGAAAATATCGCTGCGTTCTTAATATGATTACTGGGTTATTCCTAATAATACCGGCAGCCTGCTGTATTCTTTGGCGTAATTCTTCTACCGTGTGCACTTCAGTTGGATAAACAATCTGTTTTATGCGACCCCAAAAATAAATATCTAATGGAGTCAGGTCTGGCGAACGCGGTGGCCATACTACGGGTCCTCCTACTCTAATCCATCTTCCCGGAAAATGTGCGTTAAGCCAAGCTCTAACGCGAAGACATTGCTGTGCTGGTGCCCCATCGCGTTGATACCACATTGCACGTTTAATATTTAATGCCACATCTTCCAGTAATAAGGGTAAAGAGTTTTCTAGAAAATATTCGTAATTCGCACCATTCAAACGCGCGGCAGTTCCAATTGTCCAATCAAACGATCATTAACAATACCAGGTATCATATTAACACTAAATCTATGTTGAAAATGCGAGCGTCTTCCTAAATGTGGAGTTTCTGTAGCCCATTAATGAAAATTAGTATAATAATTATTGATACCATCTCGTGTGAAAGAAGCTTCATCGGTCCATAAAATATGCGGTAGGTTTTGATTATTTACTTCTTATTATTCTCCAAACTTGGTTTCTATATATTCCAGTACGTAATGCAATTCTTCGCACACTTAAAGACGGATGTTCTGTTAATAAATCAAGAACATGTTCATCATCGTTTATGGGTCTACGGACAACTCCTTGGCTGACTCTTGCATTGAAAGTGCCATGTTCCTTCAGCTGACGATGTGGATTAAAGAAAACTGCACTCGTAGTCTTTTATTGGGATATCTTCTACGACATTCTTGTAGTGCTGCTACGGCATTTACGATGAGAGTAAGGATACAAAGAAGAAGCCAATAACTTCAGTATTACAGAAATAAACTGACATGTTACAAACCATAATTTGTTAAAAACGATGTTCAAATATTAGCAACCAAAAGACGCGATCATGGCAACTACATCAGTATAAATAAGTTCTGGAATTCATCATGGAAATATTGCCGGTACATTTTGGGGCACATTGTATAGCGTCCTCCTTCACTTCCTGGTGCCACTACCATCCATTTTCACCTCATCATCTGCATACACAATGCATTGGTGCTTCCGACTCTATTTACATTAATAATCTTCTGGGATACTAAACTAAATAGTAATGGGAAGACGGGGTCGCCTTGCCTCAGTTCGTTATTCACCTCAAATACCTCCGTTTTCTCCATGGATTTTTACGCGGTTCTCTGTACTACTCAGAGTCATTTTCATTAGTTTAATTCACTTTTCCGGAACTTCTATTTCGTTCACTATTATGTACAACTACCCTAGGATTACGATGGCGTACACCTGTTTTAAATCGATGTAGGGGACGTGTTTGAGTATAGCATGTTCGTAACAGTTGATTAGAATTTATTGGAAGGCAGATACCTGATCTATAACGGCTCCATTTTTTATGAAACCCCTCTGGAATGTTTCCGTATTTTTTCCATACACTTCCCCAACATTTCTTCAATACATGATGCTATGATTTTCTCTTTTACGTCCAAGAGCCCAATATTTTTCCCGTGTTTTATCGTTCCTTTTGTATATTGGACACAGTATTGCCTCCCTCCACATTTCCGTCATCTCTTATTTTTCCCATATATCAGATACCAATTGGTTTATTCCTTTATATATCATTTCTCCTGATCACTTCTACATTTATACCATTTTCATCTGAACTGTTATTGTGTTTGAAACTTTATTATTTTTCTGACTTCTTGTGGTTGTTATACGGCTTGTAATGTGAATCACTTCTTTTCCGTTTTCTTCGATTTTCTCATTTATGAGACTGCCTTTTGTATCTTTATAGTATGAGGTTTTAGTTTAATATCCTGTGTTTTCTCTCTTCAAATCCTGATAAATATTTTGCACTGTTTTGTTGTTAAGTTCTCTTCCAGTCTTTTCCAGTATAACTTTTTCCTTTGACAACATTCCTCTTTATGTTAGGCAGCGTATGAGGTTGGAAGATGACGGAGCACCTATCCACTTCCATAGAATTGTAAGCAACTACCAAGATGACAGTTTCTATAACAGATTAATTGCAAGAATCAAATTCATTCCTGGAAGAAAATAATGACTGCTCTCCACACAACAGCAAAAGAAACGATAGGGGAAAAGGAAACAATAAAACATAACAATTGGTACGATGCAGGCTGCAGAGAAGCACTAAAATTAGGACATGACGCAAGGACCAAAATGCTACAAAGGAGAGCCAGAGTAAGTGCGGAGCATTATCAAAATAAAAGAAGGCACGCTCAAAACCTGTGTAGAAAAAAAAGGGAGCCGCGGAAAAGGAAAACTTAGAACAAATGGAGAAGGAATACAAAAATCAACGGGTGCGAAACTTCTATCAGAAAGTACAGAAAGAAAAGGAAGAGTGTCAAGCAAGAACAAGCATATCTAAGAGCAAAGAAAGAGAAATTCTAGCGGACGAAGAGAAAATAACTGAACGATGATAAGAGTATTTTGAGGAACTGCTGATGCACCACAATAACGAAGAAGAAGATGTAGTCTATGAAAACTCCCCGCTATATTACGGCCCCCAACAGAACATAACACCGCCAATAAAGGAAGAAGCCAAAGAACAAATTGAAAGATTAAAAACGAGAAAGCACCAGAAGAAGACGAGCTAACAGCGGAGATGGTGAAATTCGGAGGAGACGTATTAACAACGAAGATACACGAACTCCTAGAAGAGATATGGAATCAAGAAGAAATGCTTGACGGCTGGTCAAACGCAATAATATACCCTCTCTATAAGAAAAGCTCGAGTGTAACAACTACAGGGGAATATCCCTACTGGGAATCGTATGTAAACTAATGGTCTCAATACCAGCTAATAGAAGTAAACCATATGCGGAACAGGTACTAGGGGAATACCAATCAGGATTTAGAAGTGGAAGATCGACAACAGACGACATATATACAATCCGAACAATTTTAGAAAAATACTACGAGTACGATATCAATGTCCATCAACTATACATAGACTACAAGCAGGCGTACGATAGTTCAAGAAGAGAGGACATAGAAGGAGCAATGCTAGAACTTAGGATCTCCAAAAATTTAGTAAACCTTACGAAAATGGCAATCACACAAACAAAAAGCAAGGTGAAATGCCAAGGAAAACTTTCGCAACAGTTTGAGGTACGAAACGGGCTCCTACAGGGCGATCCACTTTCCACTATAATTTTCAGCCTAGTACTAGAGAAATATATAAGAAAGATAGATATCAATCCAGGTGGAAATATATATAGTAGGACTTGCCAATATATGGCTTACGCAGATGATGTGGTCATCTTAGCAAGAAACGAGCAGGCACCAAAAACAGCATATTGTGAACTAGAAATAGAAGCCGGGTTGACGATAAACGAACAGAAAACTAAATATATACTGATGAACAGGAAGGTCAGAAGAACCGAGGAATATACATATAAACAACCACACGTTCGAGGAAGTACTGCAATTCAAATACTAAGGAAGCACAAGTATAAGAGAAAACGACACAAGCGCAGAAATATAAACTAGAATCACAGATGTAAATAGAAGCTACTATGCGTTACAAAAAATATTTGAATCAAAAAACGTGTCTCGAAACGTGAAAAAAAGTACATAATTAAGCCAATAGTAACCTACTCAAGTGAAACATGGGTTCTGAAAACGGAAAATGACAAAAGCCTAAATGTATTTGAAAGAAAAATTATCCGAAAAATATATGGCGCGGTTCTAGAAAAGGAAGAATGGCCGGTTAAAATGAACCATGGACTGACCAACTTATATGAAGACCCAGATATAGTTGCCATAGTTAAACAGCAGAGGCTGAATGGTTGGGACACGTCATAAGGATGACAAATGATACAGGACCCAAGGCGGCGTACTCCACAAACCGGAGGGAGTGCGAAAGCGTGGCAGGCCACGGAAAAGATGAGAGGGCGACGTAGAAGAAGATCTAAGGGAGTTGGGCGTGAAGAGACCAAGGAGGAAAGCCCTCAACAGATCAAAGTAGAAGAAAGTAGTAGGGTAGGCTAAAGTCCTACACGGACCGTAGAGCCGTACTATAGAGAGGAAAATTCATTCCTGGCGTCCACGTAGTCCGGACTAGATTCCGTTAGATTGAAACTCGGGAAGATTTACGTGAAAGAGTTACTGAATCATGTACATGGCTAAATTCCACATGCTAAATTGATTGAGAAATTCTCTTCTGCTGCGGATTGACTTATATGAACAGCAAGGTGGACGGCAGATCGAACACTTATTACTTCAATAATTAGTGTTTTTCTTTCTGTTTTTATTTAATTTATTTTCTTGTCAACATCTCAACATATAATTATGCAATGTCTCCCTATGTTTGTTTTGTTATGCTGTCCTATAAGAAATAAATATTGTAAATGTACCTATTGCAAAACCGAATCTTATGTTTTAGTAAATAGTGTTGTTGTAGTTTCTTTATACATCCAACATAACTACTTTGAGTTTTATTTATTTAAACAATGTAAAATGCGTTGAGATACCTGTGGAATACACACTGCTGTAATGTGTGTAGGCTACCTACCCGTTACAAAATAAATTAATCACCCTGTATATTTTTAGGATTGTATTTTCTGATAATATAATGGTCTACGTTCTGTTTCTGGTTCGGCACATTTCATGAAATTTTTGTCCCTAGCACATATTCTTGTACGCCAGCGTTCCAAATTCCGAAAAGATTAGTTCAGTAGTTTTTTTTTAGATTAAAACGAAAAATACACTCGCCCAACCGGGCATTTTTAGAAAATGAATATCTGTAGCATTTATTTTGAATGGGATTCCACATTATACATATACGTCTTCCATAGACCATGTTAAGCTGTCGGTCCCAGCTGGCAATCGTAAACCGTGTAGTGCAAGTTCTCTTCTGCTTTCAACCCGTAGCCCTACTTATTTGGTTGTAAATACAGGCTTTCCTTTGCTTTAATGATAAGATGTCTAAGGTGTTACACTGCTTGAGTTTGAATTTTGAAACTAAGGTCTGATTTTTAGTGATTGGATTTTAATCACATTGTATGATGGAAGTTAACACCAAAATATTGAGGCTGTACTATAACGAAAATCGATTAAGTAGGTTAAGTTCAGTAAAACGAATCATCTGCTTGTATCGTTTCAGAAACAACGGTTTTGTAGCGAATTGAGACTCGTCGGGATTTAGAAGAGTGCTTGATGGATGAGATGTTGTCTAGTAGTAGAGCTTTTAGAGAAATGGTGTCTCTGGTGCATGTCAGCCAGAAATATCAGTCTTTATTAAGATTCAAGCTACACTGTCGTCTAGGGTGTTGTAAAAATGTATCGCCTTGAATATTGTAGCGAACTACCATCAGGTAGACGTCTAGAACTATTAAACAGGACATGGATACGAATACTAAATCTAATATTCCTTAAATAATACAATCTTCTGATAATAACTATAAAAATCTTGGAACTTAGAAGATATCTGTGTTCGATTGTGAAAGGTATTTCTGAAACGTGACACTTGTGATTGAAGTTATCTCCTATAAAAGTATCAACCAGTCCGTTCAAATCCTTAAATCACATTTGAATGCCTCAAACGTTCTGCTTCCACTCGATAAGGCATTTTCAGGTAGTTTACAGCTAAACCCGTAATTGAATTTGTCAAAACGTTGCAGCAGCTCAGACTTCAAGGATTAGAAGGTTCAATACGTTCTGAAAAGTGTGGAATACTGCAGGTGACGATCAGCCAACCGCGAATACATGACAGGAGATTCTTTCTTTCCTTCTTCCATTTGCCTCCATTTTCTCGATTCGCATTGGCTTGTTTTCCTGGCGAAGTTGCTTAAAATTCGATTACAGGATTAATAAATATACCTTTCCGGCAGCCATGTAGAATCAATAATTTATAAATACAAGCTTCGGCAATTAACGAATTCCTGAAAAGGATCTCGGTTCCATTAGCAGTTTCGGGTTTAAGTTACTCGGGTCTTTCAGGAATAACGAGCTTTTTAACCTGAACAGCAAAAACAAGACGTGGAAGCGAAACGGGGTCTGGCTTAAATTTTTCCCAGCAGGAAACAAAACGCTCGCCGTTGTTTCTATTTCCATTCCACGTCTTCCAATCATTGCTGTCTTCCAACTCGTAAACTTTACCTATTACTATCAAACACAGGCTGCTTTAATCTCTTAACATTCCGTGATAGAATTGAAAATGCGATTAGAGCGGATCCGGGTCCGAATACAAATAGCACGGCATCCCGTAAATGTTTATTCATTCCATATTATATTTCGGATCCAAGCTACACTGATGTATTTTTCAGGTTGCGTGGGTCCGTGCAGAAGACCAGACAATACTCAGCCTGCATACTAAAGTAGTCACACACAATTCACGCATAAGCGTGACTCATGACAGTCAGCGGACGTGGCAGATACGCATCCGGCAGCTGAAGGAGTCCGACCGTGGCTGTTACATGTGCCAAATCAACACCAGCGTCCTAAAAATTCAACAGGGATGCATTGATGTCTTTGGTAAGAATATTTATATTTCTTCTTAACACTAACGAATACAATGCGTGAAGGTTTTGTAAACTTGACGTTCATAGATAAACAACCACTGTAGAGACATTCTGACATTGTCTTCTTAGATAAGTAAATTATTATTTACTTGGTATAATTATTCCGTTAAATTGAATCGACTGCGAATTTGACCCAAATAAATATTTCTGGTAAAACCTTGACCGCTCCATTAGTCCCTTCAACCCTTTGGGGTTAATAATAAACCAAGCCACCACTTAAAATCTTCACTATAAAGTATTATCTCCCATATGTAATTTTCACAATGGCAGTACGTTAAGTTCGCAACCTAGACAACACCACTGCAACATGTAACAAAAATTTCCCAAATCCTGAAGGCCGGAACGTCTAAACGTTGTCTTATCGATCGAATTGGACTTTAACTTGTAGAACCTTAGCGCTGAGGAGAAGCACGTAGTCTAGAGGACTGCAATGCCAGCAGCGGCATGTAACAGTTGTTAATAAAAAAATTTATACAATTGGCTGAGGAAAGGATCACAAACCAGTTCCTATGGTCACACCTTAACATATCTTCGGAAGACGGGAGAAACAGATAGACGTGGCGATCGAAATGCGGGATGCGGCAGACGCTGTAGGAACCCGGCTGTATTAAATATATATATATCTATATATATATATATATATATATTGCCATGATATTACTGACACCTTAATTAATAAATACCATAAACATTACGTTTGTAAACTAATTATACTAATTTTACTACATAAAGGGTTGTTGAATTGAAGTTACAACAGGTTATTTGTTTGTCTGTTCATTTCCGATGTGATAGGAAAGCATCGTTATTTCTATATATGGAGACATCCTAGTACAGGTGGAGTTTTTCTTTAGTATGTCTTCGTAATACAGGTATTATGTATCGTTGATAAGATTGGTACAGGCAGATTCTGAAATTATCAGGGGTAATATAATAAGTGGTATGATTATTACCGATAATTGTTTGGAATATTAATGAATTGTAAT
>JABXWE010050687.1:0-36988 GCA_014611495.1 Limonius californicus | reverse complement strand
AAAAAAAAAAAAACGGAAAAACAAAAACGTTTCATAAATTTACAAATGAATTATATTTTAGTTAAAAAAAACATTGTTTCACATAAATACGTATACTATTCTTTGTTTTGTTAAATATTCAAATAATCTATACTTTGAAAAATACTTTTAAGTGCATCGAACACCAATAAGGAAGTTTAAAGCAATCAATATTTGTCAATTCTTTTTGTATACAGACGCAATTTTTGGGGGTGATTTTGAATGAAATATTAACTGTAGACATTTTTAATGTAATTTGAGGTTACGGTCATTATGTACGCTCTTGACACTAGACAGTGGACCCAACAGGGTGGCCAAAAACTATCATGCTAACTGTTGATTTAATTACCACTGAGAAATTCAATCTTCTCCTGTAAATTTGACCCAAAGCTCAAAGAAACAGATTGTGTATTTGCTGAATTATTATATTTAGAAGAATAAGTTTACTGCTGCATTGGCTTTGGTACTAAAAAATCTATTTGAGAAATTTCATAAAAGCCGTTAATAAAAACAGTATAGACATTTTGAACCAACTCTTTAGCCAAGTTAAAAAAAAAGTATCTTGGTCAAGTTTAAAAATACCTAAGTTAACTAAAATATGCGAAGGCGAAAAATGTTTAACTTCATAACTTAAAACGTCCGGAAAATGGAATTTTTACAGTTGGGTGTCCCAGACTCAAAACAGAATTATTTTTGCACACGTTTAAGTGGTCATTTACCATAGGATTACCATGCATGGGCAGGTATGTACGTCCTTTAATTAGAATCGGTTTGATCATTGTTTATTATAGTAAGCACCTTTGTGTAAAAATAGGTTTTTTCCTACAGATTCGGCGAATGAATGCAAGGTATGTAGTCAAAGTTCGAACATAATACCCCATCGCGGATGCTGTTTGCGTCATGCTTATAATTACGGCACACAAAATGTTGTAAACAATGGTGTCGTCGGTGGAATAACACTAGGTTCGAGGGTTTGCAAAAACGAGGAGCGGAAGGAGCCGGACTGGAGGAAATCGAGAGTGGCGCGGTGACCTTCAGCTCGCGGAAAGTCGCGGAGTCGATGAACCAGTGACCGAGGCCGACAGCAGCGTCGCTGTTCTACGCTCCTGTGCTAGACACACTCACACTCATACACATGCATGCACATTCGTCGCCGTTGCTCTGCCTGGTTGGCCTGTTATGCGATATATCTTTTGTCCTGCATTTCCTATTTCAATATAGGTACAAACGTACGGTTAATAGTCTTAATATACAACAAGTAGTCTATTGATATTTAAAGCTTTTCAAGAGCTATCTTTAAGCATGAGCCAATTAGTTCTGTAACGATCTCATGCTTTAAATATTATTTCTGCATACACATATCTCAATTATTATTTGCTAGATTCTGAACTAATTATATTTATTTTTTAATATTCACGATAGCAAAGCTCTACAAAGGGGATGACGTAGCGATCTTCTCTCCTATGCCTGTGTTGCGCGTTCAAAATGCCACAGACATAGAGGACCTACTTAACGTGGGCTCCGAACCAGGGAAAGTGTAAACACTTATACTCCAGAGTTAATTTACTAGGTAGAATACCTCGCTGGTTTGCCACTGCCTTACGAATGCTTATCAACTGAAATCCTAAATTAGTAAATTACAATTATATGAAACAGTAGTAAACAAAAACGCTAAGAAAGCTGCTAAGATGGGGGAGGAAATGCTTAACGATAGGATGTTTGTGGGCCGATAATAATTATTTTTTATTATTTTATTATGAACCTTTCACAAGCCTTAGAGGCTCATCGCTTTTGGTGTGGGGCAGCAATCTACATGAAGTGTTTAGTTTAGATTCTTATGCAGATCCCATATGAGCAGCTGACTATGACATGCTACAAACCCAGACAGCAGCCATCGCTTGAAATAAGAAATTCGACTTGCTACAGGATGCATCAAAAGTTTGCAGCTTACAAGTACAGTTGAACTTGGATGTAACTAGATCTTTGCGATGAAATAAAGAAATCCACTGTTTTTTTGCGAATTATAAATTCAGCATTCGTCCAGTGGCTTTTAACCCCAACAACTTTGCAACTATTATAGTTCTACCGCATAAGGTCTTTTAAATGACAAAATTATGGCAATTGTATGATCAGTTTAGACGTTAACATCGACAGCTTTAAAAATCAGATCTCATCTAAACGTAAAGGGCTTCCGAAATAAGTATTCTATTTGGATTAAAACGCTCTATGGAATTCCCTGTCAATTTTTTGAAAATTCGTTTATTTAAAAAAACTAATACTATAAAAAAAGTTTATTTGATTTAGATTGTCCGAGGAATTTACGTGTTGCTTTAGCTCTTTAGCATGTTAAACTTCATTACATTGGTCTTGTAGTTTCTGTCTCATCTAGAGTCACACTTAAACACAGCCAGCAGTTTTAGGTCCCCAGAACTTCAAATATTTCTTTAAATTCTCAACATCGGAATTATTCACGATTACAATACTTTTCCGTACTGCCAGTACGTGAAAGATTTTAAACTGCGTTAGATTTCTGTCACAAAAGGATTATTGAATGGATTCCAATGGGGTCGAATTTAAATTACATAGTTTAAAAGAAACGTATTATTAACATGGACAATTACAATGATATTTCTGTTGGGTTTTCTCAGAACTAGCGACTGACAAATATGTCTGGCAACCGCCAGTTGGTTCAAATTCGACACAGTTTTTTGCCAATAGACACACTTTGTGGGGCAATTAATAAAATTTTTGGCAAATGCTGATACAGTTCTGTGATAGTGCCCACACCATGTTTTACGGCTCTGCTGATAATAACACACGATCAGCTCGATTGCAATAAATTTGGTTTTTTTAACTTTTATCAAAATAGAAAGAGCAAAAAACCCATTATGATATATAATGGACAAAATTAAAAAAATAGTTTCAGGTGTACAAGGACTAAGCATTTGTACTTATGAACCTTTTTACACTTTTACACTTGCGAGTAGAATTTTGTAATACATACTTCGAACAAAAAATAGTTTTAATTAAACTGATTGTCACAGTACTGCTTAGTACAAAGTGATCCGTAATGTTGCTCATGGAAAATATACTGATTCATCTTTTTAGATTCTTATCATGCCATTCTTTCATAAATGATTTAGCTTTAAAAGCAATATAAACTATAAATCATTCTGAGACAAACTCATATGTTTCCTATGACCTTCTTTCACGATAATCAGTGTAGATTATCCTGTATATTAGGAGATTAACCGTATGGGGTACCATAAAAGGCACACAAAAATCAAAGTAAGTCAAAAATAGTAGTGATCAGTTTGTCGTTACTGCGGTAATATCATTTTGTATTTCGTAGTAGTTATTGACGTACTTTTTAACAACTAATTAATATAGTCGATAGGCTATATTATAGGCACACTATGTGTAGGTAAAATTAAATAAACGTGCTTCCGTAATGCATTATTACACCTACGTCGCTGTTAATCACAGTTGTAATAAAGTTTATTAATTATCTGTATTATAATGTAGCAATTTTGCACTGAGAGAAAGACTGAACAATAACTGCCTTTCCTTGATATACGAAAAACTGCTGCATGGTAACAATATTAGAATTTGAAACAAACACAAAAAAGGTGTAATAAATCCTGAAATAACTAATTTATGGTGGAATATAATCGAAGATTATTTCTATCTGTAAATATCCGCAAATAACCGATGATTTAGAGCCATAATTAAATTTATTTTAGCAACACATATCGCCTTTATTGAAAAGACTTTTGAAACCCGCTGATAGCTGGGTTATGCCCTATGCACTGATAAATCGAAATCCTGATGCACTTTATTTATAATTAACTAAATACTGATCTTGGTCATATTCTTTTTGATTAAGGAGTAATTAAATGCAGTGCTATCCACCGATTAGTCCAATAAACATATTTTTGTTAAACGTAAAGGAAAATTACGAATAACAACGATTACAAAAAAAAAGAAAAACAGAAACTGCTGCATTTCGTAAAAGAAAAACTACAAAAAGAAAACTGATGTGATGTTTGTATAACCTCTTTATTATACACCTCAAATACTGAAGTGTTTAATAGACTCCCTAATACATAAATTTTCTAATTAATACATTTAGTATATGATTACGAGATTCAATTTCTGGGCCCCTACTAGAGACTAAATCGCTCGTGTAAATCTGTTTCTGTGCATTACGATGTAGGGAATATTTTTCTAAACAAATATATATTTTATGAAAAATGGTGTGGTAATTAGTATGTACTATAAAACGCACTTTAAAATAAATTTGCGAATATTGCCAATATGAATGAATAAAAATTATTAACATACAAAGCAATTTGTATTATTTTACCTTTGCGTTACCATTCATAGGCTTTAAAAACAGTAATAAATCACAAAATTTAGAAAAATGATGATGATTAAATATGTTGTACCAAAGCTTTACTCTATTTAACTTCCTTATTGGGTCTGGTTTTATATTTCCTTTGCAATGAAAACAAATACATAAGTGAGCTAGATAAAAGTTCAATAAAATATCTGGAATCGCTGTTTAATAAATTGGTATTTTTTAATTGTTCCAGTAATTATGAGGTTTCAACAAAAATATAATTAACAAGATTAATGCGTTAATTTTAAAGTCAAAGTTGAGAGTACTATAACCGTTCGACAATTCTTTCCTGGTTTAATATATACATATATTTATAAAACGCTGATACATTAGTTGCAATAATTATTTTTAACAGAAATGTGCATCGCTGTATAATAACCTAATTGTCATGAACACGACAGCAATTGGAAATCTTACGAACAATTACATAAAATTAAAGTATTAAAACTGCCTGGATAATTATAAACGTAATTTTCTGCGAAATCACGAAAACAACTAAAATTGTGGTTTTGAAATGTAAACAAACATGTATACGTATAGTACCTACCGTTTGTACTGACGTAAAGACTGTATTTGCACTGAATTTATTCATATCTTGTTTCAATATCAATTCAGCTTAGGATTTGTTATATCGGTCATTAACATTAAATGAAGGATTATTTAAAATTAATTTTATTTGGTGTTTTGTACCTTATTTTACAAAAATCTATTTCAAAATCACTATTATTTTATTACTTAGTGAAAGGAAAATAAAGAAGATAATAGTAAATGAAAGTAATATAAGTTGGGGAACGAGAAACATTTTTGGAGAAATTTTATAATACTGAATTCAACAACAACCAAAACCAACGATTACCTCGATAACGCATTTCCTTGTTAGAAACTTTCTGTGGGTTCCGCTGCAAGTAGGGCAGTATTTTCTCATTAGAAAGTGTTCAAATTCAATGTTTCGTTTAGCCTCTCTTCGCGCATGAAAAACGCAACAAAACAAACAATTTACCGACTTAAAAAGGAAATAAATGTCTCTTTTCGGACTTTCAGAAATGTACGCTTTCGATGCATAGTACGAAAGTGGATTTGGTAGTAAGTTAGATGCGTCATTCATAAACTGGTATCGTGTTGTTGCACTGTAACATTAAACTAGTGGCCCAGAGTTAACCTAGAGTGGTTAGAACAGCTAGATGCAACATCACGGAGAGTCTAGGATAGGTCAGTTCTTTATTTACACGTCCAAGTCTGGTTCAGTCCGGTATTACAGCACGAGTAGACGTGTTTGTTTGACTTTTGTAACAAACAAGTTCACCATACGCCAGAATTCTCTAAATGACTTTAACATAACCTCCTTTAACATGCGGATGCATACAATGTAATTAATACAATTTAATAAGAATTCTTTGCGCTACACAAATATCATAATTAATGGCTTTTATTGCCTCGGTTTTATCTCGTATGCTAGTTATTTAAAAAAAATGTAATAAACATATTAAACGGTTTTATCTGGCTGTTATCGCGCATAGCAATATGTAATGTTAATACTGCATTACGAGTCCGACCTATCTCACTGTGTTTTACATTTCACGTTGCCTTTTTCTTTTTCAAAATACTTAGTCGATAACAATAGATATGATACAGAGATGTTTATAATTATTTTTGTCTAAATATGCACTACCGATATAAATTTTCTCAAAATTCAGATACGGCAGCAAACGTCATTCCAAAAATAAAGTAATTATCGTCAATCAACAGCAGATGAAAAGTATCCAACAAACTTGAACGTAAATGTGTTGTAGATTTAACTGAATGTATTTATAATACGCGATAAGTATTGTGTAATTATAATTAAAATAATTAACCCTAGTTGTATAAAATTAATTAGTTACTTGGTCTTCAATCCTTCACGTTTCCTAATGTAGAATAGTTTGCAATATTCAACAAATAAAAAAAACTTGTTTTAAGAGAGACACACCATAGATTTTGCTTATTCCAAAAGCTTTATTAATATTCTTGTTATCTCTGCGATATAATGCGATGGCGGAGGGTAAGTTCGTTTAGTTTTATAGTAATTAGGTAATAAATATAGAGGTCATTCATCTAGAGTATAGAAGTAGTTAACCTTCAGCTTTAAATAGTGAAGAGAAAAACATTGTAAAATTTAAAACTAATGGGAAAAACTTAAAAACTTTGTTAAATTTCCTATAACAGACTATCACAAAAAACTGATATCAATTATTTATGTACTTATGGAACTACCAAAAATACGTATACTTAACTGAAAATTCGTATAGTGATTTTACTGTAGATACCAAAAATTTTCATTTTATTTTGTGCTATTAACTACCGCGCTTTTGGGTACCCCCTCTTATAAATCTTTTTTCTATTGTCATGTGGTTTGAAATCTAATATATATTATTTAATTGCAAGGCCGTACTGTTCCCGAAGAAAATTAAGTGGCTAGTCTAGTCGCCATAATTAATTAAATATAAAATCGGGGGCATTTTTATTCGAAACTAATTTTATTATCTCAAGAAGAGAAACACGCCACCGACACAAGGAAATGTTATATAAATAAGACCTCCAGATGTTTATAAAGATTCCCCACTTTCCAGTGATTTCCCCAGACGATAAAAATCCTTTAAACTTGCAAGTTGCCGAAATTGGAGACACTCCAATAACATAGATAATAACAATGACTGCATTAACGCTGTAAAGTGGAAGAAAGGTGATGAACTTTAGCACGTCGCAAACAATTTAATTTGCACCAAACAGAATACAACCCTTGTGATCGCTTATGGCCTAGAAATCGGTATTAGGTGGAGAAAATCGATTCGGAAGGTTTCAAACGATGTTTTTTGTTTAAATGGCTAACTATATGTCTTCTGCTGGTTGTAGCGGATAAATACCAAACAAGGTTATAAAATTGGCTATTCGTGAAGTGCATAATACCGTAGGTTACAGTGCTAAGTATTAGAACAAAAATTGGGAACGAACTAGCAGCAGATAAATCGAACATCTTAGCCAAAGTTAGTCTCGTATTTTTTTGTTTACTATATTTACTACTATTTCGTTTCACCTTCAGTTAAATATGTTGCGCGTGTTCGTTTGCAGGATGACAATCGAAAGAACACAGTAATTTTTTTACACTCTTAATACATTAAATATTTCTCTTCGCTTTTGCTTTACGTTGGCAATAAAGTAGATAAGGTTGTCACGTCCATATATCTATTGAATAAATATTGATATTGCGAATACCTGCAATATTTACCATTCTAAGTAACAATTTCACAACTAATATAAAAACATCATTTTCGATACTATCACAACAAAGTTAAGCAGCGAAAAATAAAACTATTACACGTGTTAAGATCAGTTTTACAATCCGTTTATAATGGATTTCAAATAATACAGCATGGAAAGTTCACGAAACTCCTGTAAATATTTTAAATCCATTTCCTCATTTTTTAAATTCTGAAAAATTACAAACATTTTTGAAATCGTTAAAAGGGCTCCTTATTAATGTTTTTCTCATTTTCTTAAACGTCTTAGCTAAAACGTTATAGAGTAAAGTGAAGTAGCCGTTAATAACAAATCTAGATTTTCAAAGTTCCATATTTAAATTCACTTGTTACACAAAAAAGCTTTTGCAAGAATTATTGGATTTTGTCTACGTTTCGATTACCTACTAGAAGCAGTATGAAGCGCAGGGTTATTTTTAGGTTTAGCGGATATAATCATGCCGGAAGTCGGCAGACGTTACCAAGCAACTGAAGTGTAAACTTGCGTTAGCCTTGAATCCACGGAAATTAATTTAAGCAGCCACCTTCTCCGAAACGATTTCCCCAAAGTGGGAAGGGAAAATACGCATGCATATTTTAACTCAATCCATTCTCGATGGCACGCACTTATGTAGATCACAAGGCGTGCTTTGAAATTTAACAAACTGGGAAAACGACAATTTACGAGAGTATGGGGCTAACAGATTTCCACGCATTCATTTCGTGAGCAGAGTGTGCTTGTTGCACACTTTTCGTCTCTGGAAAAGCACTTCATGAGCTCAGTCTCGCTTGTTCTTTTTATTACATACTTTGGTAATACTAATAGGTTATAATAAATGATTGTAAAAACATACATATATCGTTTGTTTCAATTATACAGTATGCGATATCATAATTCGTTTGGAAATTCGGTATACAGTACACAATCATCGATACACCCCACCATCCGCACAATTTGTAAGTTTTTATAGGTATTTGCATGCTTAGTCTTACTAAAGTTTAACCAGAATGCCAACACAAAAACAAAAAATACACTGTAGTTTTTTCCACTAAACTACATCATTGCTCGTACATAAATAAGCTAAATAAAAAAACATTCTATAATTCGGACACACAATGGAAATAGTTCGATTGATAGAGGTTGTATTCTATTTCTACATTTTACCGTCAAAGTTCGTACAATGCACTGCAAATAATATCTAATCAGATATTTAATAAAAATTTGTAGAGGAAACGAAAATATTAGTTTTTTTCATAAGAATGTTTATACGTCGTAATAGTGGAAAAGAGTTTACATTAACTAATATACCGGGCGTTTACTTTGGTTACTCATAAGGAAACCAATGCATTTTTTGAAACTAGCATATTTCACGTAGCCTTGCATTCGACATCCATTGATACTATTGGCGCGATCTCATTCGATTACAACTGTTACATCGTTGACGTGAAACGAAACCGTAATTTTGCATTTAGGGGATTTCTAACCGTTTATTTTTTAAAAACTCTCAATACTGCAACTAGGAATAAGAACAAGAAAACCCCTGAGGCACGTTCCGAACTGGTATGTCTTTAGATGAGTCCAATTTTGACATCTAGATTTCTTCGTTTTCAAATTTCCACACTGCTTAATTTGTTCGCCTCTGTTTAGCCGCTAACAACTGTAACAGAATGTTACAAAATAGAATTCTGGGGTTGGCTACCTCTTGATTGAATTGATCTTTGTCCTTATATATTCGAAACAGTTGTTCTTCAGTCATCCCTATCCAATTACGAATATTGCGAAGCCATGATAGTCTTTTGCTTCCTTCTGGTCTCTGGCCTGCTATTCTTCCTTTGAGAATGGTTTTGTAGTGGTTTATATTTGTTACGTCCAAAGTACACGGTTTTTCTTCTTTTGATGTTTTTAATTAATTATTTCTCTTTCCTTATTCTTTTTAGTACCTCATTCATGCTTATTCGGTCTACCCAAGAAATTTTTAGTATTCTGCGGTATGTCCACATTTAGACCTCATTCACCTTATTTACTAAGAGATGTAAATCGTCTAAGCTTTCAGCCAGCATAGCATAATCAGCAGAATACCTTACACTATTTATAATTGACTTTAGTCATTTAATTTGAATTCATATTTTTGTAGAAAAGGTGTCACTGAATGCCCAATTCGAAACCATTTGAAACACATTCTCTTTAATAAAAGAAGATTTATTGCTATACGCTCTGTTACGAAATCTAATAATTATATTGATTTAACTCAAAATATTATTCGCAGTTGACCATCTAGCAACTACAGGAAGGTTAAATCCATTAGAAATGTTTGCTCTCTAACCCTGTTTAACTTATTTTCTGTTATAAGACTGTGCTCACCTTATTTGGGTAAGGTCAGGGTTGCTGTTTAAGCAAATTTACGTGAAATGAAGTGACCTTTGAAGGACATGAAGTTCGTATCAATACGTGACAATTGCAACACGAAACTAGATTCTGCTTGTTTCTTTTTTGTGATGATATGCAATCATATGTATTTAGCAACTAATGAATAAAAATAATCGGATACACAGTTTCAAAAACATTTAAATTTGTACCATGGGTTAGTTGAAAAGATTTCTATTGATGTAATTTTCTAAATACCTGCACCCCATCTGAATATTGCAAATAGTTAAAAATAAACAAAATCGAGACAAAATTCACATTTCCCGAAAAAAATTTGTAATGAATTAAGGAATTATTTTTAAATAGAAGTCCATTTGTCTTCATAGCTCGCCATCTTAAAGAAATTCCAAATTGGCGTAGGTTTTAGTCATCGTGCATATAAAGAATCTATTATAACCCAAAAAAATTCCAATATACATACATAAAAATTCTAAGCTCTGGGGAAACATGTAGGAGTTGTCCGTGCCAATGTTACACGGCCATTGAAACTATAATTCTCGGCAGTGTCAGACGCAGGTATTTTTAAATCATCCAGACTATTTGTATTTCTAATTTTCATCTGGAAACTCGATGTGGAAGCGTTTACTAAAGTTCACCCAACGGCGTCCTACACCGCTGTTATTTCGCTAAGAGGTTTTTCAATTGATGAAGCTTTAAACCCGAGTTGTTTTTCTAACTTAAGTTACTACCTACTTCATATGGAAAAGAAATTTAGTTTTTATTCATGTAATATTTCAGGCGAACGGTTAATCAAGTGCTGCGCAATTGAAATGATGCTAACCTAGCCCAACTTAGTGGGCCTCAACCGTGTCTGGGGTTGACGTCAACATGTCGCCGTACTTTGCGTAAAATTTTATACACAAGAGAAATTAACAAAATAACACGACATAAAAGATAATGCTTATATTTCAACTGCCAAAAATAAACAAGCGACAAAAACATAAAAAATTATAATTAACCATACCAACACCGAAAACATTTAAGAAGATTAGAATATTTGTATTTGCGCACAAAAAAAGGAAAATACAGATATACTTAAGTCACTTGTTTATAAGATGTTTTGTTTTTTCTGGAACGTATTTATTAATAAAATATTTATAATAAGGATTATAATCCTTGTCATTGTTTACGGCGCATTTTATGCAATCTTCTAATAAATCACTTTGATATTTAAAATGTAAATGACTATTACTAAGAGAAAACCACGAAAAGCTACAAAGTGACCTGTTTCTGCTTACCTAAATATTAACACATAAAATATTAAGATCTGTCCGATAATTAATGATAATTTTCAACTAATCGCTAGAGGGCGTTTATATTTTTGAAGGTTATATTTGTATTACCAACTCTACCAGCTAACAACACAATATAAAATTCACTCTTTGTGGTTAGTCGGATTTATGTTTTAGAGGATTAATAAACAATGATAAACATACAAATTATACTACACAATTTTTAAACAGTAATAACCTGATGTGCAGTGACAATTTTAAGTATTTACACGCATGTAAGTTGAGGTAGCTTAATAGAAGCACATGCATTACATCTAATCTTTTCGTAATAAAATAGTCATGCGGATTTTAAAATTTCGTAGATTTTTGACATGCGAAACACACACGTACATTTTCTATAACTAAGATCGTAAGTATTTTAAGGGAAATATATGTTTTATTATAACCTAGTATATATGTACTTAAAACTAACATCTTGTGGCAAATTCAAGTGTTAATTAAACAACTAAAAATGTTTGATTTAAACAAAAATAAATTTAGTACGTGTAAATTAGAACTTGATAATGATTTAAGTAGAATTTATTGGAAATTACTATAGCTACTGTTAGCACAGTAGTTTACAAAATCTGAATACTAAAAAAAACTGTATGCTGGTCGAAATATTTTTTTACAGCAGAAACTTCTGATTTAAACAAAAATTAATTAAATTCGAGCAATTAGAACTTGGTAATAATTTGAACAGAATTTATTGGTACCTAATTACTAAAGCAAATGTTCCTACAAAACCTGAATATTTAAGAAAAACTGTAGGCTAGTCGGAATATTTTTTTAAATAACACTTCTGCTTTAAGCGAAAATTAATTTAATTCGAGCAAATTAGAACTTGGTAATAATTTAAACAGAATTTATTGGAAATTACTACAGCAACTGTTACCATAGTAGTTTACCAAACATGAATATTTAAGAAAAACTATGGTAGTCGAAGTATTTTTTAAAACAGAAACTTCCGCAAACAAAAATGAATTTAGTTCGAGCAAATTAGAACTTAATAATGATTTATGTAGAATTTATTGGAAATTACTAAAGCTACTGTTATCACAGTAGTTTACAAAATCTGTAGATTAAAAAAATTGTATACTGGACGAAAAAAGTTTTTAGGGCAGAAACTGCTGCTTTATGCAAAAATTAATTTAATTCGTGCAAATTTAATAATTTAAACGGAATTTATTGGAAATTACTAAAGCAACTGATACCACAGTAGTTTACAAAACCTGAATATTTAAAAAAACTATGCTAGTCGAAATATTTTTTAAAACAAACTTCCGTTTAACCAAAAGCAATTTAATTCGAGCAAATTAGAACTTGTAATGATTTAAATAGAATGTATTGGAAATCATTAAAGCTACTGTTAGCATAGTAATGAACAAAAGTTGAATATAAAAAGCTATTTGCTAGTTGAAATATTTTTTTAAGGCGGAAACTTCTGCTTTAAACAAAAATTAATTTAATACGGGCAAATTAGAACTTGGTAATAATTTAAAAAGAATTTATTGGAAATTACTGAAGTAACTGTTAGCACAGTATTTGAGATAACCTGAATAATTAACAAAAAATTGTATGCTGATCGAAATATTTTTATAAAGCAGAATGAACTCGAGCGAATCGTTGGCACAACTGATAAAAATACAGACACGGAAAGTTTTCCTAAAATCTTTAAATGTATATTTGGGATAGTCTGAAATGTTTAGACATTTTCTGAATGCAGGAAACAAACACTTTCAGTTTTTAGCGGTAAAAATAGCGATATATTGGCAAATCTTCAAAGCCAGCCATTAACTGTAGCACGTAGTTTGGGTTGTCGCCATGTCGCGTATAGAAATCGAAAGTAGCAACATGGTTCTATTTTGGCTAGTATAACTGGCTTCTGACATTGGGAGAGGTCAGGGTTTACGTAACAACTCTACTGGCAACAACGTTGGTTAGGAAAATGTAAACGAATTCATTGCATACATCATTTCATGAGTAGCCGCTCGGAAACAAATTATAAAAAAACTAGTATAGTTTGTTTCGCAACAATTGGCAGTAATTATTTTAACAGGTTTTTTATACGTAAATGTTGTATTTCAAATTCTGTATTAAATACAACATTCTAACATAATTACAATCTTATTTACAAATGGATTATTAATCAAATTTATGATGTCAAATTTGACTGCTAGGTGCGCCAGCGACACGAATGCTACGAAGCAAAAATTTGGAGATGGCGTTCAAGGTTATGGAAAAAATTTCCGAGTGTATTATCTGTTCACCGAAAATCAGCTACCAACACACCAAAAGTTGGCGAAATATTTTTATCTGCTCCGATAAAAAAAATCAAGGTTAGCTTATCAGTTTGCGTAATAATGCGCTATTACTCTCTGATTAATGTTTCCTACGTGCTAGCATCAGCTGGACCTTATTTCACTTCTTATTAAAGCGTTTTGTAACAAAATTCAGTCGAAAACAACCAACCCACTTTTATTAAGCATGCCCCCATGAGAAGTGAAAACTATTTTTTCCAAATAGGTATAAGATTTTGTAACGATTTTCTGAATTTTAATACATTGCAGCTACTTATATGTACCGAGTTATACCTAGCGATATTAACGTTTACCAAACGTGTAAACATATTCCTATACACAGAGTGTTGCAATAACTGGATAAACTTCAACGAAATTAAATAGCTTTTAGATTTAATATTGATTCTAAAATATTGAACCTAATATAAATGGGGATTTTAACAATTAGGATCCTTTGTTAAACTGATACTATCTGGAACTAGGGAAAAAGGGGTCGTATTAATTAACTTTAGTTTGCGAAATAACAAAGATTTTTTGTTTAAACAATATAACTATCTAGCTAGTAGGATTGCAATATTTTAAAAGAAATAATAAATTACTGGTCCGATTTTGTAGGATGTTGCTGATAATTTTGCTAATTTTTCCAAGCATATTTTTGGTATAGTTACAGAGAATTTTGTTTTTGCTTTGTTACAAAAGTGATCCATAAAACCAGACAAGCTTACAAAACAATGTGATGGTGAGCAAACATATTTATTTTCAAAAAGAGGCAAGTACCGAAAGTCTAAATATATAGCAAATAAACTCCTACTTCCACATTTCTTGGCATTTCACAATAATTCGAATTTAGGGCAGGTCAGACAAACAACCAAAGCATTGCAGAAAAAATAATTAAAATTAAAGTACGTTGCCATGTGAAAGAACCATGGGATTTTCTTGTTATGGAAATTCTTCGTGTAGTATCAAGACGATAAATGTAATCGTAAAATTATGATGGAAACAATTTTTAAACAACCTTTAGCTGCCGCAAAATATGATTCCTGATTATCAACTATTCGAACTGGTTTTATCTGGTATCTTATTACCACCAAATAGTGTTTTAAAACGCACAAGAAACAAAATGAAGACACCCTTTAACTATACATACTCATATATTTTCATTTATTTTAAAACTTCCGAACAAAGGAAAACATGTCTTTGAAAGTGTAAGTTACTACATTTTTTTCATCAATTCTAATTCCCTTTAGTTAAATTAAAAAATCAGTAAAATAAATCTGTACTTACATTGCGGTCGATGCGGGTAGGGTGGCTGGTGTGGCATGTGCCCCCGGTGCGGATGTCCGTGACCAGGCGGGTGGTAATGGTAAGGGGTAAGGAACTGCTGATTTGGTGGAAAACCTAAAGGTGAATGTGGCCCAAGACCCGGTGGCTGTAGACGTGACTTCAATTCGTCCGTGGACGTATGCCCGCTGGAAGAACTATCTACGTCCGATACCCCTGAATCTGCGGGACTTGGAGGCAGTGAACCTGGAAGAATTAGACCTGCTTCCTTATTTAAACATTTAGTTACTTTTCTTTCTCTTATTAGTGCTAATAAATTAATGAAAATAACCATCAAAATGCTTTAAACAATAATGAAAAGGAACTATTTATGATCATAAAAGTGTAATGCATACAGTACACTCAGACCCCGCGTGACGCTGAATGTGCAATGCGAGGTAATTATAACTCTGTAAAAGGGCATTTTGGAAAATATCAATATCGGAAAGGCCTTCATTGGCTGTTTAAGTACCTACTATATTGCCTTTTTATAAGTTTTCATTATTGTTAAGAATTTTTTTAATCTAGTAAGACTTGCAAGAGTGAATAGGTACCTTCAGTAAATGGGTAAACATAGTTTTCCTGCGTTTCTTCATCTCTACCATTTCAAATTACAAAAAATTACCGCCGCATTACTACTCACAAATCGTAAATGTAGGTTGGATGTTTTAAAATTAACAATTAGGTATGCAAATAATATGCCTTCTTATAAGGTAACCATTATAAACAGCAAAAAGAAATTCGTTAAAGAAGAAGCCTCAAACGCGAGGGCAAATAAATCAAAACTTTCAGTTGCAAATAAAAATGCAAATCGAGGACAGTCGAGGCGACACTGTCAAGTAAAGAAACCAAAGAAGTGACCATCAAAAACCCCAAGTTCTCACGTAGTATCCTTTCACATCCTGCAAATCGCAATAATGCCAGCCATCAAACTATCCAACGGTCATCGTAGGTAACGACATAATCGGGAATCATACAGCGACCCATCGCGTTTTTAAGGGAGCCACGGGTTTGAAAGGGCTACTAGTCAAACGGGCAACTACAGATTGACCCTTTTGTGACCCCAGCCTGTATAATAGATATGATTAATGGGCAGCGAGGTCAGCAGGTCACGCCGGACATTAAGGGATGGACCGGACATCGGCTCGCGGAATTAAAGCGACTCGGAAACAGGTTCGCGAGTACAAAAGAACGGGTTGCACATGCCAGGGGTGTGTTGTTTATTTACTGCCGGCCAAGGGGTGCAAGGCATGCGTGACTAATGGGATGCTCCGGGAACAACCTGGATGACCAGAGGCACCCGAATTTATAATACTAATCCTCGGATATTAATGACCGTATGTGTTAACGAAAAAATATTCCTCTTTCGAGCGAGCATGCTAGGAAAAAGTACTAGTAAGTCTAGCGGATCAAAGGATCTTGAGGGAATCATGTGTGAAAAGTCGGCATGTATCTAGGTTTAACGTATTAAGGAAGGTGACAGAGCCAGGTAGGAGATGGCATAGTCACTATTATGTGCATATTATCATTACAAATGCGGTTACAAAAGATCCATCAGAAGATAGGGCTGATAAATTGTAAAAGGATATATTTACACAATGAATTGGACCACTCTAATCAAAATAATGTAATGAATACCTATTAATGCCTGAAGGGTACGAGCACAACGAAAGGAAACTCAAATAAAATAATAAAGCAACGGTAAACAATAAACGCCTAGAGGTGTAATTTTGGTGGTGTTTAGGCTTACACAAATCCATTCGTAATATTAAAATATACCCGAGCCTTGAGCTACATATCCGTTTTTACTTCCTTTTCTGGGGTATATCCCCCAATACTGGTATATTTATTTATACACCTCGGTAAAAAGCGAAAACGGGTTTACTACAGGAATTAGTAACCACTTATACATATCTGAAACCAAGGAAGGGCTAAACCTGTCGGAACTCTTCTTTATAACAACTGGTCAGTTACAACTGACCATTGCATGTCCAGTTCAACGCGAAAAGATGCGGTACTTTACTAGAACCCTGGCCATAAAGGCACATAGTTCTACCGTTTAACATAATCCTCGTGTGGGAAAATAGTAGGCAATAGTCGTTGGTCAAGCTATGGTCAGTGTATCAGGACTGACCACTTGGACATAAAAATTAAAACCTTTTAAAACGGAACTTTGAAATAGGATATCCGTCTGCAAGGATTACTAAAATTGTCGGTTGTACTAATTCACATGCACCTTGAAATGGTTGTGAATGAGCGTTATTTAAAGCAACCTACGTTGCGTATTCCAAATACAATTTTCCAGAATATATTATTAGAACTTTAGTTTTTCTATTTCAATAAGTTCGAAACAGCTTGAGTAAAACTTCTGTTGTTGCCAATAACTAATAGAAATTCTTTACAAATGAAAATATATATTGTATGTTTACTTTTAAATAACAAAATTTAGTTATAAATTCGGCAATACAATAATGGAATTATCATTTACTACAATCGCATACTGACTAAATGTACGAAATACAAAATATAAAAACTATGGAAGCTGTATATCTACGCACTGTCGCATATAGCGGTGAAAATATTTCGTGTTAGGCGATGAAACTTTGATCTCACAAAGAAGTTACAATGTAATATCCTTGAAATAGATATTTGCATTATAAACACAGGAAAAGGGAAATGGGTAACCTCTCAGAAACGTTTGGAACTTCAGAAAAGCCGATAATCCAACAGCGTTAAGCAATTTTATTGTGAAACTGCGTTTGGGCCATAAATCACCGTTAAGAGAAGCTGTCATCCACGCAAGGCTTACAGAAATATATTTTTATGCTTAACCCTTATACATGCGGGTGTTTGTACAAATACTCCGAAATGGGGTGAAAGCAAAATATCCTCTGGTAATACACAAACGGGTAAATTTCTGCCCTGATCTAAACATGCAATATGACTCAACATTACAGCTGCAACTTTCCTAAATCTTGTTATTGTACGGGGTGAAAATAACCCTTCTTTGTACAGTGGTCAGAGTTGGGCAAAACTGAAGAGCATATAGAATTGCACATTTCAGCTTAATCCAAACCTAGCATCTGCAGTTACATAATTTAGCAGCCTGCACGTGTTATTTGCTTGCTCATACTGCATCTGCTTAAAAGCAGATCTGCTTTAGTACAAATAAAATTGAAATGGTTTGCTTTAAGCAAGTTCTAGGGACTCTGACTCTTTGAAACTTAAAAAAAACTGCTGTAGAAGTTGGAGATCAAATTCCTTGGAGAAAACATGTTACATCTCCCTTTCAACATGCGACAAGGAAACTTTCTAAAGCAATTTGTAGCTACACACATAACTTTGGTATGTTACACCAAAAATACCTTGCTTTGAAAGTCAAGTTTGTCTTTTGTAAAAATTAGGTTACCTACTTTAGCAACAAACTAGCTAAATATGAGATATTTTTAAATGCTTGAAATATGTAAAAGCATTCACTGTGGTATTTAACGATATTCTAAATTTACAGATCGTAAAACCGCGATAAAATAATAGAATACAAATGAAAGCGACATGAAATATAATAACTCAAACGGCGAATCAACAAAGCACAAACGCACACAAACAGTTTTTAGGATATTTAATTCTACGTTATTTTTCAAGCAAAATCCAAATCTTTAAGTTATAACTAATATTACTGTGTCGAATAACGGCGAGGACAAACAATAATTTTTAGTTTTAACCGAAGTTTTTACATCCTTGGCCGACATCGTGATATTCTGCATTTTTGCCCAACGCACGAATAATTGCAAGAAGTGTAATTTCAGTGGCCTTGCAAGTCTTTCCATTGTAAGTTTTAAATATTATAAATTATTTATTACCAGTAGTAGTCGTTGTATAGGCAGAAGTACGATGTGCAGTGATAAGAGCATGTGCATGATGTAATCCGGGATGCTGCCCTGAGAGAATTCCGTGTAAAAGCGCTCTTGAACTTTCTGGTCTATGGTGTTTTGTAGGAGGTGGTGATTCTGATCCCCGTAAAGGACCGTAACCCATTTCACTGTTGTCTACTGCAAAAAAAAACTTATTTAGTCTACCTATGAATATAGTAAAGTAGTGGAAATACAAATAAAATTTAGCTATACATATTAACTCTCTTCCAGACTCTGTGGTAGGAAATATTTAGTGTGCTTCCATAAAGTACATATATAGAAAGGTTATATAGATTATCAAATACTTATCATAGTTATATAAACAAATGCAACTCCTACAGTAAAATTATACCAATAATAAAGCAGTACGGTATGAGGGAGTTCTGTTATCGCATTTTTTTAGCTACGTTGGCTTCTAAGACAATCTCGGCCTGTTAAGTTACCCTGTAAATAATATTGTACAGCAGAAATCTTGATAATTTTGAGTTTTAACGTCATTATAGAACTTGGTAGTTATTGCAGGAACACATACTTCTATTCTATTTAGTATTAAAACAATTCTAGAATGGATACCTCTACGAAAACCTAAAACTCGTCAGGAGTAATAAAACTTTTTATGTATCGAATACAGGCAGGATATCGCAATTAGAACAAATAAAACTTTTTCAATATAGAAGTAGCACATCGAAATAATTAAACATTAGCTTGAAAATTATTTGACATCATTTGAAGAACTAACTATTGTTATTCGATAATTTAACCTACATGGCACTTTTAGATTTTATTTTCCTTCAGACTAGACTTAATAATATGTCATAAATTATGGACTGTGTACCTAATTTATAATTAATTTAATTTCACTGATAATGCGACTATTACATGTACTAACATGATACAAAGAGTACATTTATGCAAAACATGTCGAACATTCAAACCGCTAAAGAAGCAAAACTGCATTATCATTAACTGTCTTTATAGTTTCATTTCCCTTTTTCCGCTGTAACGCAGGCAACATTAAAAACTGATAGATACAAGCGCTTACTTTTTAGAATAAATCAAATTTATGTTTAATTTCGATTTCCGCTATTTAAATAAGAAAGTTGTTTCTTCCGGGCTTTCTTATTACTTATTAATAATAGTCAATCAAAAAACTGGGCCTTATCAATTACCTACATTCATGCCACCTAGTAAAAGTTTGTAGAGTAAAAGCTTGAGAGAAAAGACAAGGAAAGCGGATATAATTATCACAACAAAACAAAGTACAATATAGGAAAAAACATTAAAAGCAGATCGAGTTTCCGACAGATAGCGCCGTCGTTCGCGGCTAAGAAGTACAATCGGCCGGAAGGGAAAGTTCCCTTGACCCAAATGAGATTCATAGACAAACTAGCGACCAACATAAGCGATTGAATCCGCTGCAGGTAAGCAGGTTACTCAGTAAATGCACCGCTGTTACACAACGTTTGGTTTATGCGACGCATTACAATTTGTCGAAGTGCATTAAATAAATCTTCCTAACCTCAAACCGTCTGTTCTTACAAAACCGATTGTGGAGGCCTCTGCTAGTAGTAGCAAGCCTTTTTCAGGATCTGTCTGAACTAAAACACAAATAATCACGTAGCTTTAAAACTAGACTGAACCTGAAAGTAAATGTTAACGTCAGTAAATCATATACTTTTTCGTACTATTTATTTTCAACTGCATGTTTGCAGTGATGAAAACTGTTTTTTTTAAATTACGGTAATGCCACCAGCCTGCTAAGTATGAATCTAAAGGCACTTTATGATGGACACCAAATTTACGAAAACATTTTGTCTACTAGGTATAATTAAGTAAAAATTAATGTTTCACATGTTGGGTGTGTTGTAGTTTCCCGATGCTGATTGGAATATAGTCGCTGAGAGGCAATAATACAATTTTGAGACGCATTTTAGAAAGGTCTGAAGACTGGATCACAATCATCTTTTACAAAAATGTTGAAATAAATCCATACCAACAGGTTATAGTAAAAATAAGATTAGAAAATTGTTGAAAACCAGAATAGCCCAACCCTTAAAGTTAACCGTTTCCTAGTTTTACGTGATTCCGGAATCAGATTTTTCTTAACTTCGACCCCTAAACATGTTATTTGAAGAAGAAACATCAGCTGGCCAATTAGATCCTCTAGGATGGCTTATATAATCAAATTTAAATAGACATTACAAACCATCCATAGGATATTATGAAATATATCAAATATCAGGTAATCATGACAACATATGTTTTAAACTTTTGAGATATATTAGGTCACGGTCAAGCGATAAATTAAACATTAGTTTAAAATTTTTTATGTTTCCGCAGTCTGCGAATGGGCAAGTCGCTAGCCTTGCGTATGGTTTATAGGTTTGGGTTTGAATCCCTCTGTTCTAGTATGTGTGTCAATTGGTAGTTTAAAGCAATGGTTCTTAACTTTTTATCGAAATACGTTGGGAATCATAAATGTTAAGCGACCGCCGCATATCTGTTATCGAAGATGGCTACTTTACAACAGAAGATTAGATTCAAAATTAACCTGTTATCATATATTACGATATTCTTTAACTGATATATTTTTTCTTTTTATTCCAAAAGTCCGACACTCCTTTTGGGAATTGCTGATTTAAAAAATTGAGTTCTATGAAGTTCCTAATGTGACCCCATCTGTGTTCACGTGTATATTATGAAAATAGTGACAATATTTTTGGTTAAAACTCTATTTACAGCATGTTTTTCTATATATTTGAATGCCAACAAAGAACAACCACTAAATGCAACGAAAACAGTAGCCTCTGTTGTAAAAGCATCAAAAACATAGTAATTACATAATGTTGATAATATCATCAACAAAAACTAATAAAAAAAAACGGTTTTTAACATAATCTACGAAAAGTACCAACTGATAGGGTCTTATGCCTCTCAACCTAACACTTAAACTAACAAGTCACAATCAGTATCGGAAAGTCAGTAGTTTTCCTAGGAATCGAACCCGAGTGATTTTGGTAGCATAGTTTCAAAGCCACAATTGCTACGTTATCGCTGATCTCAAAAAGTTATTTAATCATACTTAAATTTGACTGTTAGTTGAACGTATTTGTACTCACTGACTTCATGTATTGATTATAATAATTTTTATGTTGATACTGGTATGCTACAATTAATATGCGAATATAGAGAAGCCGATATGAAATGCATGTACCCACATTAAACCAATTTAGTAGTGTTTTTTCAGCGCAGACATCCGAAGACACTTAAATGTCATTTCAAGAATTAGCGTTTCATCACAATGCGGTATTAACCCACATAATGCAACTCTGCGAAAGTTTATTGTGTGGGATTCCATTACTAAAGTGTTTTTGAACTAGTTGATGTAAACGCTTGCATTAAAAATTTCAAAGCACACCGCACGAAGGTAAAACTTCGTTTATTATTTAACTGCTATTGGAAGGGAAAACTAACGAAACTAATTTGCAAATCAATATATAACGAGTATAAAAACTAAATTAAAAAAAAATTACAATATTTTTTTGCCAAAACCAAACCAATATTTTTTATGAAAACCCCAAAAGTTTGCTACTATTAACTAAGGAGAGATGTACGTAAACAACCATTTTAAGAGAATTAGAAAGTGAAATAAAACATCTCATAACTGTCATAAGGGGTCCACAACTTCACATTCATCATGACCTATAATTTGAAAACGTACAGTCGTTATAATTATCTCGTATATAACACCGTAGATATACTTTTAGTTTATTAAATGTAACTTTTAGTAGTAATCCTGTTTACCTCTAATATCCTTGGTATCGAGTGACCAACATGTTCGTGAACTACGTGTTGGGGACCCCTGTAGTATAGACTCTCGTAGTGTTTCACCTATAAAAAAATAAGGAATCTATAAACCATGCTCAAGAAGAAGTTGTAAAATAGATATATAGATATAATGTAATGTGAAGCATCACAATTAGTTTAACGAAAAAGGAAAGAAAACACAATACCATCAGAATACCGAAATTAAACAACATTGATTATAATTAAAGTCAGTCCGGTCACGGCAGAAATGAACACTGTCTTGCCAAGACTTTATTAAAACAGCGATACAAAATTCAAAATGGCCTTACAAAGTTTCCGCAATGATTTACTTTTGAAGTAAGTTTTCAACGCTTAATTACTAAATCCAACGATTTCTCTTCAATTCCGCCATTAGCGAGTTTATTAATAAAACTTTCACAGGCTTCCCTTTACTTTTTCCCTTTCTTTGCAAACGTAGCTTTGCCAAACCAGTATTTGCTTTATATGGAATTATTAAGCGACTTTAGTTTCGATCCAGGTTTGTGAAAATAACAGTCGGAGGTATGCTAAATCTAGGTTTGTGTTATGCTTACGTCTAAATATGAATTGGGGCAAATCAATATATATAAATACTCAATAATGAGTAAAACTGCTCTTGGAAATATCTATTAGCAATTATGTAAGCGATATGGTGTACTAGTATTTATTTTTTATACTGGCCGGCCTTAACCCAAATAGCCGGTTGTTACTTCGAGTTTTCTTATGTAACGGTTAGTTCGTAAAATATAATCAACTTCCTTTAAAAGGACTTGTTTTTTAAGTCAACTTGCAAAAGTTATATACAAGAAACCTGAACACATTTTTAAAGTTTGTTAAATTAAAAACGTCGGAAGGAACAACAGTTACCCAAAAGTATGTGAAAGTGAAAGAAAATTAAATCAGAATTTAAACCACTTAAGTATGCATTGCAAACAGCTAGAACTGGCTTTTGCAATGCATAAGAATATACATAAAGTGATAGGAAATACGCCAGGTGCGTATAGCTTTTAAACAGATTTGTCTGTTCTACTGACACACTTTATTGCATTTAACTACACCTAGTGCTTATGTGTATTCACTTTTACTGATATATAAATAGGAAACTTTGTTATCGTTAAAAAGATAGTCAATATTTTATCTTGTTTGTGAAGATCAATAAAATCCTTCATTTTTCCAGATATATTTTCTAATGTATTATTTTGCAATTCGTTACAATCAACTGCAAATCTGCAACAATGTTATCTGAGGTTGAAATAAAATTATGATGATAATGTGAAAGGATACTATTACATGTTTTTCAATTTTATTTTTAATTTAAATTGATTAGCTAACACCGAAAGGGACGATTAAGTACTGTTTTGACAACTACAATGAAACTTAAAAATGTTAAAATTTACATTAAATTTGATAAAATTTTAAAAATATACGCTTCCCGGTGAATTATCATAAACTTCTGTTATTATGAAAACAACGCAAACAAATACACAAACTTTTAAAGTTACCAAACAACCAAATACGAACATTTTAGAAACTTCGATAGTCAATTAATGTATTCTAATTTCTGGTAAAACGTTTATTTAATTGTTGAAAACCGAATACAATCAGCAGCTTTAAGAATTAAGAAGAAAGTCTAAAGTATTTGACTCCCCAGTTATCTCCAGGCCCAACTTCTTGTTTTGATGTTATTAACTTTTAACGCAATTGTATTATAACTTATGCAAGATCCTTTTTTCTTTTAAATACTATTACAACAACTTTATTTTTAAACACCAAAACAAGACAAGCAGGCTATAAAATTGTCTGTAATATTTATCTCACAATATGTGCCAAAGCAGAAAAAGTTGTTTTTATTTTTTAGGTTGTTTTACCATAAACCCAAACTTAACAACATACTAATTTCAATTAAAACTTTACTAAAGTTGTTTCTTCCTGCTTCTCTCAAATCTTGTAGGTAGTAAAGAAAATTTTTTAAAATAAAAATTTCAAAATAACAAGGCTATACCGTCCCTGACATAGATGACGGTATTTGTTACAATAAAATCAGCACAACCAGCAGTTATACAACCTTGCGAACGATTTTTCTACGCCATACTGCAATCGACAATAATAATTAAAATTTATTCAGTTTTGGAATTGCATTGATAACTAAAACTATCATGCAATAATTAATTAATATTATTATATGACATAAAACTTTTTGTCACATTCACAGCATACTTGGATGATTGTGCATTACAAATTGCTACCACATTTTTATAGTTTAACATGCGCAGATTTTAGAAATGCAAAGGCAACAATTTCTTACGTCTGTCTGTTCAGGCCACAAAAATTTCTACCGTGTTTATGTTGGCAAAGTTCTGTCAGATTGTCAGTGCCATTTATACGTAGTATTGAGGTTAAGGTTGTTTACGTATCCATTCGAAGTGAGTTTCACAGAGTTACAAACAAATTAATATTCTCTAACGTTTACATGAACTTAAAATAACTTCTGTCAGCGTCATTTGTACAGGTAGCGAAATGATATCAATAAGAGTAAAATTACATTAACAAAAATACATTAAAGTGGAAGAAAAAAAAACAATTAAAAACTGCTTTTAACCAGAAACATGCATGTCGATTTGTCTATTTTGGCCCATGGTGATTAGCATATTAGTTTATATCATATATTATATCTGGAAGACCTTGATTTTTTGCATATTTTGATGACAATTACGCAAACACCACAAAAAGTAAATTAAGAAGTCAATGACTTTACCAAAGTTTGATTTTCGGAGATATTGTAAATAAGAAACTATACGCAATACCACGGATAATTACGTATATTACCAATATATTAGTAAGGTTATCTAAGAGTACCAAGTTTTACATAACACATTTAAAAATACGTGCAGAGAAAGAAAATATTTTCAGTAATAACTGCAAAAAAAATTATCAATCCAAAAACATTATATGGAAATTATATGTGATACGCTGTTTTAGAATACTTTATCTATAATCTGTTATGATTTACACGGGCATTGACATTGGAAACGTAGAAGAATTAACTGAACCGTGACAACTCCAATCCCCCTGTGTAATTATGTATGTGTTTATGGGATTCTAACAAGAGTTGACCAGATTATCGTCAATGTCATCATTGTTTAGGGAAATATATTTACTTCTGCTGTTATCAACAAAAGAAGCGAAGCACACTTTTTAATCAACACTTTGGAAATATACAACATTTGGAACCATGTTATCAATCTTGGTTAATAATGTCGGAGAATCATATGGAACTGAATAGGTTTAGCTCATTGAGTTTATTATAAAATATGCGATCGATACATATAATGTTGAATTTTTTGAGCATATTTACAACACCAAACAAAGAGGAAATTACAAATTTAAAATTGCAATAATTTACTTTAGTTAATATTGTAAACATCCTGATTGTTTCAATATTATCAAATCAGCGGATATATTTAGAGAGGTTCTATAAAGATAAAACCGGAACTAGTCAATAATTACCATTGGAAGAAAATTAAGAACGGATGCTGTATAATTCAATATGGTGAACTAACAAAAACAAAACTGCCGTTTTAGCTCGATTCCATCATTTGCTACCAGCCCAGAATAAAACAGCTAATAGTTATGTGCAGTTACGTTATAAAAAATGTTTATTTATTCATACAAATAGGTGTAATTTCAACTATTATCATTTTTGACTAAACAAGATAATAAAAGTATCAACTAACATTAATTAATTACTGTAATTGTACGAATGAGGTTCAGCGAGGAATATTATTTTCTATATACAACTTTATGTCAAGATACTATTAACTATTACTCACTCTTACTCTATGTTTACTACTTAAATTATAAGTAATACGTTTTGTGTTGTAAAAAGAAAAGATTTAAATTTGCATCTGCGAAACTACTACTACCGCATTAATTAAATTTAACGGACGGGAAATATATTTTAATTAGTTTAAATTATCGCGACTGTGTGGAGATACGCTTAACATATTGGAAAGTATTTGCGCACCGCCTATTAATTTTCGTTTTCCTGTAAACAATTTCATTTGAAGAAATGTAGAATCTGTTTACACTTGTCAAAATGAAGAATTATAAAATTTATAGCTAAAAATGCTTCGGAAAAACCCACACAACGAGAGAATAATTTCAATAGGTTATCTGCTAATAATTTGGATTACAACAATAGATTAGGGGAATAACAACACTAAATTTTAGATAATATCTAACTTTTTAATAGAATTTCATATATTGTTTATAAATATGTTATGACTTTCTTTTCTTTAGATTTCTTTAACGTTCTCCATTTCGCCATAAGATATGAATTGACATACAGAATAAAAACATTACTTCTGAAGTAGTTTTATTTTTTAAATATACTAAAATGTAATTATTGCATGTTTTTAAGTCCAAACAATGAATCTAAAAGCTACGTATGAATTTTAGAAGAGGTTTTTAAATTCTAAATTTGAGGATGCACTTACACCTTCCTTTATAAAGGAAGCCGGTTCAGAAAAAGGTATAATTAGCTCTTTTAAATTCCAAAATCTAACTTTTAGCCAACGTCGGAAAATTTCGTAAAGGAAAAATTTACAGATATGCCTTTCGTTTACACGAAGTTCAGATGTTTGTGTTGGCCGCTCCAATTTTGTTTGAACACGGTAAATTTTGCTTAGACCATGAGTTCCGTACACAATTAGTAATTTTATCAATGGAGACGAGCGGTCTGGCCGATTTTGTGAGGTTATACACGCGTAGCAGACTGGTGGGTGCAATACAGTAGCACTAACCTATTCTAATCTAATCCTATCTATATGTAAAGTTGGCAGTACACCTTTCGACAATAAAACGGCGATCACGATTTGCAGATTTACAGACGACAGTAGCACGAAAACGACCTTTATAAATTTACCACCTTGCAAAAAGTTTTAGAATTTCCTAAACCCATCAGACGTTACAGATAACAAATGGTAATAATCATGAAAAATAAATTAAAATGCCAGACGCTGACGGTAATGCATAGCTAGTGCGCTACACATAGCTGCATAAGCAAATAGGGTGTGGGCGGGTGGGTACAGGTGGGCCGGTGCGCCGCGGCGTTGAACCTTGCGGAAGGACGACGCTGCTGCTAGGCGAGCGTCTAGCCGTATCGACCGACTCACCCCCAGTTCCTATGCCAGTCGAAAGTGAAAGCGACGCGGTTCATTTTTGAACAGGTCATTTGTTCTCTATACTAATTATTATTCTAATTGGAACATTGTAGTAACCTGTGCACAAAGGTTTACTTACCACTTTTACATACCACCATTTCGGAATCACCCCAGCAAAAGATAACTTCATGTGAAGGATGCTGGTGCAACTAAAGCCAACAGCAACCGGAAATAGAAGAATGTTGCGAATACCAGTTGAAAACTGCAAGAGGTAAGACACATGTGCAGAGCTTAGCACAGGAGGCAAAGGTTAAAAATAGTCCGCAGATAAAACTAATACTGCTACTGTTGTCGAAAATACATTCGTATTTACAACAGCTTTTCTAGAAAAGTAAAGTTGAAGTTATGAAACTGACAATATTCTACAAATGCAAAACTAATCACCTCTGGTGGTTTCATATATTATATATTAAGCAAATATATTACTGAGGGATAAGGTGGCTATTAGTTTAATATTATGTGATCACGGATCTTTTACTATCCCTGACGTTAAAATTTCCTATTGGGCACCAGCACCATTCTCTGGCACGTTCTGCTTCTCACACTTAAAGTTGAAGCACGAGGGACCTACAGTTTAACTTCGAATCCAGATGACAAATACCAATGAGTGGCAGAAACCCTATGATTGCCGAAACCGGATTGGAAAATGTGCATGGCGGGTTGCAACACAAAATTTTTATATACTACTTGTGTGATATTGGGCGATCAAATCCATATTTCTGGTTTTTTGCAGAAAACAATACTTCTACCAACTGGGTTACCAAGAAACTTGTATATAGTACGATCATTTAAATATTCGATAAATATGAACTAAGGAAAGTCAAATCAGTCAGTGTACAAAAATGAGGATTGTAATTGTTTGTCGTGAAGAAGATACAAATCAATAAATCATATTCTTGTAATTTTGTGAAATGAGAACCCACAGCTGGTTTTTATATTTTATTAAATTATTTAATATAGTATAATTTAGTAGGCCCATTCTCTATCCTTATCTGAAATTTGAATACTATATACAACATTGAACTGTGATTGTAACTGAATATTAGCTACCAAGCTTTGACGGTTACATTAAGTTGTTGGGTCTGGTTGTCTTACACCATATATTGGAACATATATGCGTGAAGAACAGCGGGTTATTATCAAGCCTTTGGCCTAAAGAAAAATCATTGTTATGGGACAAAATTTGCATTTCATTCGCACGACGAATTAGTTACCTAATGAATTCTCCTACGCTTTCTTAAAGCAAAAACAATAATGGAATAGTAAGTACAAATACTATTAGTTTCTCTAGCACCTCAAACTCAAACGATTTACAAATATGTCACCCTTACAGCGATTTCATAAACGTTTGGAGCCGACATACAAAATCCGCTGGTAAAACATAAATTTAATTTTGCTCAATCGTTTTATTAAGCAACTTCAGATTTCGTGAACACCTTTCGCAAGCCACTCGGATCCTCTTTGGCTCGAGATCGCAGTAACTCACGCGGAATTTGTCGGATGGAATCATGGTTGGTCTGCTTGCAGACTCTTATTTAAAGAGTTGTCACCGCTAGTGCTCGTGTAAGTGAATGTCATATGTAAAAATTTGATGTGGCAAAGGGAGACCGCTGCTGGAGATGATGTCGGTTTCCATTCACTTTTGTTGGTTCTTTAATTTTATGCGTGTTTCGAAACTGCTTTTGAACGTAAAGAGAATTTGGTATTAGCTTTAGGTACGGGTTAATAAATTATTAAAGTTGTTTATTGTGGAAGACGAAGAGCGGACTCGTAAACTTAAATTGTTGACGTAGTTTCAGGCGTTTAAAATTCACGTTGTTCTCATAAACTAAACAATTTTACTATGCATTACGCAAATTGAATAAGGTTTTAATATGTATAGGCGAAGAAAAGCAATAATATAAAAGTTATTAATTTTAACACAAAACGTGCAGTAATAACACAAACACTTCAATTAATACAGTTTTATTTTAACCGCCCACTTAAAAGTTCTAATTTTGTTTGTCGTAACGACAACCATGGTTCACTGCTACTGATAAGGGCCATTTAATTTTAAACCTCTTTTATTCTGTTTATTATAAACAAATTGTTACAGCCATATAACGTTGTGCATTCTTTGAGTTTCATTCATAAATATCGTATATGTAAAAACGTTAATTTAATGCATCGTCGATAATAAAATTTGAAAATAGATAGTCACGGATATATAATAAACATCTACCATAGAAAAACGAATCAGTTGAAGAATTTTCGATTTTATCGTTTCCGCTCCGTGTTGTGTTACAATAATAATTAATCGGAATTTAATTTTTCATTTCACTTGATGAATTGATGATTTTACAATATCAATTTGAATCCTTCCACCGAGAGACTTCAATTATCCCACACCTTGTATTGACTATGTACGCCTAACACTCGTATACTGAAGGTATAGGCCGTCCCTTCAAAAGCAATAATTACATGTTCGATATATGTAGGAAATTATATTGTTACTATTGTATACATGATGGTTATAGATTACAACTACATTATCATTTAAGATGGACACGATTATTTATTTCGTATAAGGATTACGATATTTTACAAACAATTGTTTTCTTAATTTCGTTTTGTCCCTGAAATTTTGCGTTTTAAGTTATTTTCTTCGGTTGATTATAGATAATATAATCTTATATAATTTTGTTTCTTCTGCAGAACAAGCTAAGTTTACAAAAGAAATAAATGAAATTTGAATAAGTGGGACGGGTCCAGATTTGCAAATAAATATATTTTTATTTTGACGCTTTTTTAATTAAAAGTTAGCTTATAATAAATTCTAAGCTCTCCTCTGTAGATGCACGTTTCTTGTGGCCACGCGTTAAAACGAAAACATCCAAGTAGCCAGTATTAGGCGCAGGAAGCGATCTCTAATACAAAATATAAAATAAAACTCGCCAGAGGAAGCGCTGACAAATAGAAATTACAAGTTAACACGTGGAAAGTTGACATAAATTTCTTGAGAATGTTACTTAGAAAACGGCACAGAATCTTGCATAAATAAAAATTCACTACCTTCTAATACAATCTCGCGCTATCTGCGGTTTCACAAACGCGCATCATTTTTCTGCACCTAATTGGGCAAAATTAAAAAGGTTGACGAGATTAATTTTGTAACATGTAAGTATGTCAATAAAGCTGAGTAGGTGATATTTTTCGCGTTTATTAAGTCGGTAATTTCGCTTGACATCCATTTTAAGTTTGTTAGGGGCAAAATTACTATTTACTTTTGCAAATATGCGAGTTCCATTGATTCCTAATTTATAATTGCAAATGCTAAGAAAACAAATCTATTATTATATGTGGAGATAAAACAACTTAAAATTCTTAAAACAAATCAACAATTTGCAGGATAGATTGTACACAAACAGTTTAATTGTGTAATCTTAGATATGCAGTGCACTATCTCTAACCTCTTAAAATAGTTCTACTCCAAAAGCCCTGAAAAATTTTCCGTCGGTCAGTTATGGTAATATAATGTTTAGATAGAATAAATTGCTTAAATAACTAATATATTTAGTACTAAGTTTGTAAACGAATTTAAATTTATTTGCTCGTGTGAGCAACTCTTCTTGTTTCAGAAATATCCAACTAGCGGATCTATAATAATTACCTATAATTCAAGTAACATAGAATTCCGCCTATCTAAACTCTAATTAGCCAAATTAACGGTTTTGACAATGTTAATCTATAATTAATTGCATTTAATTATTTTGTTTTACCCATTTTTGGTTTTTATGGTAATATTCAATCACGCCTTCAAAGTGTACAATAATAATTAACAAATTCGGTGTTGTCCGATAAGAATCATTTGTTTCTTAATTCAACTATCGGAATTGTCGATTATGGGAACCACCTTTGTCACAAGTTAATTCGAATAATCGAGTCTTACCGTAATAGTTGCGCTTATTTCACAAACATTCACGTTGTGTACTGTACCTCTATACGCATGCGTAGTAATATGTTGGTACATATGTGATGAAAATAGTAATCAAAAAGTAGACTTTATTCAATCGTCACACACCAATTAATTTTATCCTTAAATGCCTGATAACAATAATTAGAAATGCAACAAACCAACACATATTGCCAGTGTTGTTTACATTTAGAAAACATTCTGTTTATGTAATATAAATTGATTGTAAAATACTTTAAATTGATTAAAGTGTCTATATTAGCCACTAACTTTATATTTGATTATTTTCAGTGATATCACTATATATAATATATTTTCCTTACGCAACAATTTAAACGCAAAATGTTGTATTTTTTAATAGACACATTTGGTAGATGGCTGTGACGATTTCTTCCCTTCTGAAGGAGGGCTTTAGGGTTCTGGTGCGGAACCCGACTGATTCCTATAGCTGCCCGTCCCTTTGTGAGGAATGAACGTACGTTGCTTTTCCTTTCCTTCGTTGTGACGATTTCAGTACTCCATTAAATTTAAAAAATTGTAGCAACCCCCAAACGTTTGGAACTAGTATACACGATTTGTTTTCGTCATAGAAAGAAGAAACAAAAACCGTACAAAACAATAAAATCTTTTATCAAATCAATTAATATTGTTAAGAAGTTACAAATATATCATAACAATAATGAATACAAATCACAAGCGAAATGAGCGCGAGAGTGTTGAAGTGAAGATTGTGGACACGGTCGACCTACATACCCCATTTCAACACTACACTCGGAACCGGCTGCTGACATCACACCGCGTATTCGGCAACTATTATCACATACTGTGTCGTAATATAAACAGGTACACGATTTAAAACTACGGGAGATATTTCAAAAACAGGCTGCGAAAAAAAAAATAGAATAATGGGATTACAGGTGCAATACAGATACTGAAAATTATATCTGATTTTCAACAAATTCCATTCAGCGTAAGATAACCAAATTCTCCTCGTACGTACAACATATAAACGATGGTAAGTAAAAATTTAGGAATCACAAACGCAAGGAATAGGTATTTAGGCTATCTATACGTACTAAATTTGTGATTGATGATGAATGGGCTCGCACACCTCAATACGTAAAATTACGGAAATTGCAAAACTAAACGTTTTTGTGTAGATCGATTGTGGCGGCTCCATTCACTCTGTATGTCTCACTAACTACAGGCAATTAAGGAAATATTTCACAACTTCCCCATTGCATTCTGTACGTGTAGTATATCACCGATATGGCAAGAATTTAGCTCCTTCGTCAGCGATTACTTTTCCACGTGTTTGCTTCCTCGAAGGCATTTTGCTCATATCAAACAAAAGCTACTTTCGTTAAACGCTCTGGTGTACGAATTTCATTTGACAAAATACTTTACCACATTTTTCCTTTCGTGTATGCCCCTAGAAGATTTTTCATGAGGTTGTATAACCTAGAAAATAATTCGTAACCTCACTTTGCTGTTCAATTAGCAATAGCTTGTATGATACAATTTTTAACAAAAATTGATCATTAAATATGAGAATAATGGGGTGAATTTTAATTTATAATCATAAAGTATTGCTTAAAATAAGGGTTGGGCTGTGCCCAACATTATAATTATTATTATATCAAAGTTGAGTATTATCAACGTGTTTGATAACAGAGCTTGATTAACTTCATTAAAATGATTTGACTTGTATGTTTATTTATTTATTTAACGTCCGCCTAATCCCGTTACGATATCCAATCACCAACGCTGGTGAGCATAAATTTTGCGTAACAGCTTTCGAGTTTAGGAATCATTCGGAGTGCCAAATAACCCTTCTCATGGGGCCTATGATTTTACTCCCTAGGCGTTTTAGGGTTTTTACCATCCAGGAAAACGATTTTACTAATGTTCATATCATCTTATTTAACATTTTATTTTAAGCAAATCTAAGCTTTACATATGTTTATGACTATTGCAAAGTTATCGTTAAATGGTTTCAATGATTTTAACATGCTCTCCGTGTAGGTGAAAATAATCCAACGAAAAGTAATGTTGGGAAATAACCCTAAACCGTGAAAGCGTTTCTAATAATACATAGCAATTCGAATCTATTTAACCAAAAACTAGCATATGTTAAATACGAATGACATACATATGTATATGAAGTTATTAATGCGACTTATTTCAAACATTTCTGCAATGGTTTTTGTTTGTTTACAACAGCTGCTATTCCAATTCGAATTTTTCTTCTGTTTGGGCATTTATGGTTTATAATAATCTACTTAAAACAAAGAATGTGCATTAATGAGCATTTAGGTCAAACGTCTTTATTTTCTCTATTCCATCCAAGAGACCTCCAGTAGATGACGGCAGCGTTGCCAAAATGTCTTGAGTGAAAGTGACACACGAAGGTTACGTCCATCATCATTTCCGTCCGCCATTTTTGTTCAATTGTTTCAATGTATCATTTAACACGTCTATTTCCGGTGTTTTGTAAATTATACGAATTGGTTGTTTGTTAAGATTACTGCCTTTGATATACGGTGCACAATTAGATAAGTTTGCAGGTTTGTTTAAGGAAATGTTACGGAAGTTATGCGCAACAAACGTTATTTTTAGATTGACTGTGACGACTCCTTTTGGCAGGTTCTCAAACGAATTAATAGAATTATGCTTCCAACTAGATCACTTTGCTTATGGCCGCGCATCAAAAATTGTTTAGACCTTAATTAGTTGCTAAAATCCTTTAACTTGTACTATATTTGAGCGTTTCCAGCCATTTCAAATACGAATGTTCGTTAATTAGCCAATTAACTACATACCTACTTCAATATAATTTGTATCCTAATAAAAGTACTTCCTGTTTTTAACCTTTTTTTATCCGGTCTTTCATAGTAGCACGACTTCGACGTTAAATGATGATGAAATAGAGGAAACATTTATTTTTGCAACTGAACCAAACATTTACGTTAAATGGTAAATTTACCACGATTAAACAATCTACGACCTACAACGTACATACTAATCTAATGGATACTAGGAAATGATGCTACAATGGTCTAAATGTAACTCAGATATCAAATATAGCAGCACATTTACAAACAGAAATATATGAAAGGTCATATGCAAAACGCATAATAATATGCTCTTCACAAACAAAAAGAAGTAGCAAAGTTGCAAGCATTTTCGCAAAAACTGTAACGCAAGTGAAGTGGTAGTTAATTCTTGAAGGTAAGGATTGCAAAATTGCAAAAATCCGCACTGTAACGTAAGTACTACCCATGTAGTATTTTCTTAAACAAGTATTGTTGCGTTACAGTGAACGGGCTACTTAAAAGTAAAAGTCCAGAAAATAAGAGTGTAATCCACCTGTCGCGAAATTCGCGCTTCTGACATTTAGAAGACCTTTTATATCATTAGGAGGAAGTAATCGTTGCGCAGTTCCCCTCCAATGCAATTTATGGAGGGAAAATATCCCAACATTGTTCGAAAATTACTACTTACATGCTATTTAAAATAAATTAACAGGGGCAAAGATACATAAATTTAGACTAACATAGTTCCACCAAATGGTTTGTTTTCAGGAAGGAGCCGGAATGAGGTTAGTAACAAAACCCGGCAATTTTTGTCTTTAAAATCTGTGTCAAGCTACCTATACAAGTAATGCCAATGGAATGATTTAATTTTTACGTATTACATCAAGAACATAAATAAAAATAAGGTGCGCCAACTGCCAACATACAAAAAGGAAAAGTTGCAAATAATCTTGTTCATATTGCACAAGAATCGCGGGCGGCCGTAAAACCCAGACTTGTGTATTTGGGTCACAGCGTATTTTTTAACCAGACACAAGTACTTAATGCAATTTAAAAATATTAAGGTCAGTTTGCACATGCGTTCGTGCATTTTGCACATTTATTAAATAGACGTACGCATTTATTACGCACCGCCAGCAAATTTATACAGAAAAATAATTATGTTCAAACGAATATCGCTTAAATAATTGTATATACATATATTTAGTTAGAAACTGATTTAATTTGGTAAATGAAAGAAAATAATGCTTTAAATAATATACATAATCCGCATACCCTAGTTACCAAATGTAAAATGTAGAACTATAAATTGCGCTTTAAACGTAAAAGTTACATAACTCCGGTAAGTTAACTTAGCATATTTTTCGCCTACACACGCGGAAATTAGTTTGCAATTTTTAATTTCTTGCGTTGTAGTGCAAGACAGGGAATTTTTTCAAGCAGTAGAATGTATGCATTCAGATTAACAAATTAAATAATTTATTATATATCTTCGCTTTTATCATCGATGCCAACATCCGTTATCAGAAAATGCATAATTAAGGACTTGCACTTTGATTAACTGATATTAGGGACGTGATTAAAATTCAAGTAATCTAATAATTTGCTTTTTATCGTTGGTATTTCGTAAGATGTCTGAAAAATGTGGAGACCGGTTGGTTACTTATTTTTAATGCTATCATTCATAGGTCACGCAGGCAACTACAATTTAAAATAAAAGTAAATTCCTGTTACCACTCAAAAAATAATTTCAAAACTGATAATAAAATATTTCAACTAATTTTGTTTCCAAGACATTCGATCCACGAAAATTTGAAATGCCTAAAATGAGAGTCGATATAATTATTCAAATTAAATGCAATTTAGATTCACCTCGTGCAGTACACGTTCTCCCGGATATCACACTATATTATAATTTGGAGGACGCAAATATAGTTTTTAGAACCATAGGTGCTTTGCTGGAAACCGTCAATTATTATTACACGAAATTTCTTCAGCGTAACTGCTATTCTTAGAGTGCTTTATCTCTTACGAGACGTAGCGATCTTCTCTCCTATGCCTGTGTTGCGCGTTTTTTTAGAGTGTCACAGACATAGAGGACCTACAGTTTAACGTGGGCTCCGAACCACGGGAAGTGTAAACACTTCTACTCCAGAGAAGATTTACTAGGCAGAATACCTCGCTGGTTTGCCATTGCCTTGCGAGGGAGAACGGCCGTTAAAAATCCGATGTT
>JABXWE010050686.1:0-12159 GCA_014611495.1 Limonius californicus | reverse complement strand
ATATGTTTTTAAAATATATACAACATTTTGCTAGAATATTTCCTGTTCTTTTCATTACAGTATGGAGGATGATATATATATATATATATATATATATATATGAGTAAACAATACATAGGAGATATTATTTATGTTCATGGCATTGTGGGGATAGGGTATGGCTTGAATATTTTTTTAAATATATGCTCACATTTTGCTAGAATATTTATTGATTATTTTAATTACAATATGTAGGGTGGTATTTATGAGTGCACACTACATAGCAGGTATTCTTTAGGTTCATACCATTACGACAGTAGAATATTGCTTGAAGATTTTTTTCAAATATATGCAAACATTTTGCTAGAATATTTTGTGATATATTTTGATTACAATATGCAGCAGATATTTTTGAATTTACAGAATTTTATGGGAGGAGTATTGCTGGAATATCTACTAAAATATATTTTCAAACATTTTGCTAGAATATTTCTTGACTATTTTGATTACAATATGCACAGCGTGTTTTTTATGTGTAAGAACAACAGAGCAGGTATTTTTCGGGTTCATAGCATTGTTCGGGCAAAGTATTTCTTGAATATGTTTTAAAATTATGTACATGCATTTTGCTAAATTGTGTTTGTTTTCTAAATGCCCATTACATAGAAGGAATTTTTCAGGGTTGTAGCATCGTTGGGGTAGAGTATTGCTTGAATATATTTTAAAATTACGTGTATACATTTTGCTAAAATAATTTCGGATTATATTGATTACAATACGCATTGTGTTTGTTTTCTAAATGCGCATTACGTAGAAGGAATTTTTCAGGTTCATAGCATTGCTGGGGTAGAGTGTTGCTTGAATATGTTTTAAAAATATGTGCATACATTTTGCTATAGTATTTCTTCATTATTTTGAATGCAATACGCAGAGCGTGTTTTTTATGTGTACAAACTCCATAGCAGGTATTTTTTGGGTTCATAGCATTGTTGAGGCAGAATACTGCTTGAATATGTTTTAAAAATATGTGCAAACAGTTTGCTATAGTATTTCTTGCTTATTATGACTACAATATGCAGAACGTGTTTTTTATGTGTACGGACAACAGAGTAGGTATTTTTCGCGTTCATAGCATTGTAAATGTAGAATATTGCTTGAATATGTTCTAAAAATATGCGCAAACAGTTTGCTATAGTATTTCTTGCTTATTTTGACTACAATATACAGAAAGTGTTTTTTTATGTGTACGGACAACAGAGCAGGTATTTTTCGGGTTCATAGCATTGGTGGGACAGAGTATTGCTTGCGTATGTTTTAATATTATGTGCATACATTTTCTAAAATATTTTCGGATTACATTGATTACAATACGCACTGTGTTTGTTTTCTAAATGCGCACTACATAGAAGGAATTTTTCAGGTTGATAGCATTGTTGGGGTAGAGTATTGCTTGATATGTTTTAAAAATATGTGCAAACAGTTTGCTATAGTATTTCTTGCTTATTTTGACTACACTATGCAGAACGTGTTATTTATGTGTACGGACAACATAGCAGGTATTTTTCGGGTTCATAGCATTGTTGGGGTAGAATATTGCTTGAATATGTTTTAAAAATATGTGCAAACAGTTTACTATACTATTTCTTGTTTATTTTGACTACAATATACAGAACGTGTTTTTTATGTGTACGGACAACAGAGCAGGTATTTTTCGGGTTCATAGCATTGGTGGGGCAGAGTATTGCTTGCGTATGTTTTAATATTATGTGCATACATTTTCCTAAAATATTTTCGGATTATATTGATTACAATACGCACTGGGTTTGTTTTCCAAATGCGCACTACATAGAAGGCTTTTTCAGGTTGGTGGCATCGTTGGAGTAGAGTATTGCTTGAATATGTTTTAAAAATATGTGCATACATTTTGCTATAGTATTTCTTCATTATTTTGAATGCAATATGCAGAACGTGTTTTTTATGTGTACGGACAACATAGCAGGTATTTTTCGGGTTCATAGCATTGTTGGGGTAGAATATTGCTTGAATATGTTTTAAAAATATGTGCAAACAGTTTGCTATTGTATATTTCTTGCTTGTTTTGACTACAATATGCACATCGTGTTTTTTATGTGTACGGACAACAGAGCAGGTATTTTTCGGATTCATAGCATTGGTGGGGCAGAGTATTGCTTGCGTATGTTTTAATATTATGTGCATACATTTTCCTAAAATATTTTCGGACTATATTGATTACAATACGCACTGTGATTGTTTTCTAAATGCGTACTACATAGAAGGAATTTTTCAGGTTTATAGCATTGTTGGGGTAGAGTATTGCTTGATATGTTTTAAAATTATGTGCATACATTTTGCTAAAATATTTTCGGATTATATTAATTACAATAAGCGCTGGGTTTGTTTTCTAAATGCGCACCACATAGAAGGAATTTTTCAGGTGCTTGATATGTGCAAACATTTTGCTACAGTATTTCTTGATTATTTTGATTACAATATGCAGAGGGTGTTTTTATGTGTACAGATTACACAGCAGGTTTCAAGCAGATGCTTAATGTACATATTTTACTTACGAGATGTATCGCTTTCTGAATATGACCCCTAGTCTTGATACTGTTGTGGTAGATAGTATTACTTTAAATTTCTGAAGCATATTATATTGAAGCTTATTTCACGAATGAATTTATTTTCTTTATAAAATGGAAAGCTTCGAAGGAACTGGAAATCCGGAATGTTTTCTTATAGTTGATGAAATTGTCCAATGCTGTCAGGTGCAGTCGCTACGCCTTTGGGATTTGTGGGCATGGAGACATATTTATTTTTAGTTTTCTGACGAACAAGAAAACATTTGTTTTCCTGAAATTAATTAAAAAGTATAACTTAAAGCTTGATCCTCAATTAATCCTTTTTTTTTTGTTTCAGGTAAATGTAGCTTCGCATTTAAGGACGTCGAGCGGTTGCCGTAGTTGATTTACGTTTGTTTTCTTTTATATAAAAAAAAATAAATTGCGAACGTAAAATGCCGTAGAACTGAGTCAAAAACGCTCCAAGAAAAGAACTCTTAAAGATTTAGATCTCCAGGATTCAAAGCCACTCCTTGATGTCTTTTCAATAATTTTGGTTTTTCCTCCAATTTCTGCTGAAGGGGAAATCTCTTTTGAGTGTCTGAAGATTACGGGTTCAGCCTTGTGCAAACGACAACATCCATTGGACCGCAGAGTGCAACAACCGTAAATCTAAGGGAGTTTCTCACATACATTAACCACGCACCTCATACATTCCTTTGTCCGTAATATGGATGTAGCAGAAAAATAAACATACATTAGAATTTTATTATTTTATGCGTTGCTTTTTATGTTTTGCCTCGAAAATGTCGAGTTTGTTTTTAAGGTAAAGTATAAAAGTAAAAAGAATATTAATACCAAAACATAAATAATTGAAAAAAATATAGAAGAGAAAACGAAATTTTAAAAAGAAAATTGAAAAATTGTTATAACTACTTACTATTTATTTAGTAGGAACTATGTATTGGCGTTTCTAAAGTAAATGCAAATTATTTAAGTTTTCCTTGGTAATGGAGTTCGAATTTTCTGCCTCACCCTCACATTGTGCAAATTATGCTAAAGACGGTGGTGCCAACCACTAATTCTTGCTAATCGTACTTGTGCCCCTATTAATCTAGAGTATGTAGGATTAGGACTCTTCTTGCGTGTAATCACCATAGATAAAGCACTTACTTAAGAGTATTATGCCACATTTCCAGGCAGCGCCATAATTCTTTGGTTTCAAAATAGAGCACACTAATGCTCTTTCAGGGTTAAATTTCATTAATGGAGACCTCTTGGTAATAAAAGTAGACAAATTTGAGAGCCTTTGTGATGGCGTCTCTGTCCTTGGAAACGAACTGTTATTACTGAGCGAAGTTGTGGCAAATCTGCGCTCGCACAAAAGGGTTTTTTGTTTTTCCATGGGTTTTGTTACACACGTTTCAAGGATTTTACTTCTTCATTATGAGTAACGTTTACAGACTTTATTGTAGATATACATAGTATACCGTTTATGAAAGACTTAGATGAAGATGAAAAACTGTACTGACATGAACGTCATAGTCGCATTTAATTTTTGTAATAATTATGATCTATGCTTGGATTCTGCTCTACTGAATTTTAAATTTACTAACTACCAATTTGGATTTGAATATTTACTGCAATTTAATGTTGGATTGTAATTTGATTCCAGATTAATAATATTTTTATTCTTACGTTAATTAGAGTTGTTCTATTTGCAACAATTAATTGAAACACATAACTTAATTATAATTAATTTTACTGTTCAGGAAAGCATTGGATAGAGGATGGAGATTTTCTACCTTCAAATTTTAAAAACTGCAGTGACATTGTAAATCGTGAATGCCATGTTCGTAAATAATTTTGAGTGGTGATCTAGATTTGGATTTTGTTCTACTAAATTTTAAATTTATTTTGGATCTAATTCTTAATTTCGATTTGGACCTTTATGCCATTTATAGTTGGATTTTAATTTGAATATAAATTGGTAATTTTATCGTTACGCTAATTACAGTTGTTCTATTTACAACAATTAATTGGAATACGTCACTTAATTGCATTTAATTTTACTGTCCCGAAAAGCATTGGATAGAGGATGGAGATCTTCTAACTTCAAATTTTAAAAACTGCAGTGACATTGTAAATCATGAATGCCATGTTCGTAATTAATTTTGAGTAGTGAGATTTGGATTCTGTTCTCCTCCTAAATTTTAAATTTACTTCGGATCTAACCCTCGATTTGGATTTGAATATTTACTACAATTTAAAGTTGGATTATTAATTTGAATCTAGATTGGTAATTTTTATGTTACGTTAATTACAGTTAACTTAATTGCAATTTATTTTACTGCACAGGTAAGTATTGGATATTAGAGCATAGAGATTTTCTGACCTCAAATGTTAAAAACTGCAGTGACATTGTAAATCATGAATGCCATGTTTGTATTTAATTTTGGATGGTGATTTACATTTGGATTCTGTTCTCCCACTGAATTTTAAATTTACTTTGGATTTGAATATTTACTACAATTAGGAGTAGGATTTTATTTTGAATCTAGATTCGTTATTTTAATCGTATGTTAATTTCAATTGTTTCTCTTCAGTTCTGCCGTTAAGAATTAATATCTCAATTATAATATGTCTTAATTTTACTAAATTTTTTGTCTACGAAGGTTGGGATAGAGATTTTCTAGGCCCAAATTATGCAAAACTGTAATTGCATCTGTATGTTCCATTCCAATTTGGTTATCTAGTTGTGGATTAGGTTCTGGATTTAGATTCTGATTATTAATATAAATCCGTTACTTATAGATCCATATGGGAATTCACCTATTAGTTGATACCAAACCCATCATTCATAATGGTGGTTTGTCTAGTAACCTTAAGTTTAATTCTCCTGAATTTCGATTGATATTTGATCCAGTTAATCCTGGTTAATTTAAATCCTTATTTTAATGTGTGTCATTTAATTCGGATATTATTTCATGGAACACCAATAACTTATAATTGTGATTTTGGTTAGAAACACTACCTCAGCTCCAATTCAACTCGCTTGAATTTGGATTGATATTTAAATCTAGGTCTTACTAATTAATTTAAATCCTTGTTTTAATATGTTTATATTATATATTGTTAATTACATCGTGCCGATTAATTAAAATTTTCTTTACCTAATAATTCGAATTTTAATAGATAACCAAGCCTTTATAATATAATTACAATTTAATCAGAATTTGATATTTGTCTTTATCCAAATCTCATTTCAACCGAGATTTCATCGTGGCTTACCATATTACTGTAAACTCAAACTGATTCGATTCGATTTAATCCATGTGTTTGCCTTTAATCCATTTGAAATTTTTAATTATAATCTTAGTTTCAAACCATCCTGTAAGTCCTACTTTATTTTGTAATGTATATTAATTGAATTGCTTTTTTTATTGAATATTTATATTACTACCGCATCTGATTTAAGTATTAATCCAACTTCATTATGCTAACTCTAATTCGTTGGGAATCCATCATCATAATCCCGATACGGTGTTCAGTCCGTATTATAATTTGGATTTCTAGCTTAAATCCCAGTTCAAACTAATCGGGTTGCCCTTTCAATCCGCGCGAATCTCTTAATTATAGGCCACATATAGCTTTTAGCTGTATCGTAATTAGAGTTGCATTGAATCCCTTCTATTTAATTATGGTTACTTCTTGTTAATCTCTTAATTATTATTAAATTTAATTCTTTTGAATTTCTTAATCATAATCCCCTTATGATTATAAAACTGTTTCCATCTTAAATTTCAATCCAAATTACCAGGAACATTTTTAAACTTTGTGACTTTGTGAATTAATCTCGTTGCGATTTTCAATTCGGGTCATAAGTCTAGATTTCATCAGAAATCCCCTCCGATTTAACTTGATTAATTTGATTCCTGTGATCACAATCTCGACATGTTTTTTTAATCAATATTGTAATTTGAGACCCCAATTCTAATCCAAATTATTTTAACTACGTTTACTTCCTATGTATCTGTTAATTAAACTTTATGACTATATGTATCGCAATTTTAGATTTTATCTTAAATCCAATTTAATCTAATTACTTTTAATCACGTCTACCTTAATTTGGATTCAAATGGTATTTTCTAATCCGTAATGTAATTACAGTTTGAATTTAAATTAATTTTATACTTTCTTCATATTTCACGCACTTGTTTATTCAGTTCAACAAATTTTAAATAAATAGGAGTTTGTACTTACCACATGAAGATGATCGAAAGTTTGGCAATTTAATCGCGGATTGACCTTGCAAGTGAAATTAAACTAAAAGTAAAGCGACATATAAAAGGTTACAGTTTTACTAATAGAGAGTGATCAAGCGAAGGCGCATCAGTTGTTAGTTTCTGCGCAAGACGTTAGCGTTTACATCATATTTCTGTCAGTCGTCATGGAGCAACGCGACAATATTGATTTGTTCTGTAAATTATTGACAATTTTAGCAGAAACTTATGAAATGTTAGAAATGGTGTACGCTGATAACACCATACATAGTACTAGTGAGTTTGAATGGTATAAACGGTTCAAAGATGGATGAGGATATTTAAGACGACTCCAGCACTGTGCGCCCGTCAATTTTTCGAAATGGTGATCCAGTCGCAGAAGTTTGGGGATTGTGACAAAAAATTTCCGCATGATAGCAGATGAGTTGAGATGAGCCGATTTAACAAATTTGACATGAAGATGTGGAAAAGAGCAAGATCAGTGCAATGTTCGGATGAGCAAAAACACAGAAGACGTTATGCATTGTGCTTACGCTTAGCTTAGAATTTTGGCGACGATGCAATTTTTTCAGCTGTACTGTCACTGGTGATAAGCCAGGAGTATTTCAGTACGATTCTGAGGCGAAATGCCAAAGCATGCAATGGATTGAAAAATCATTACCACGACAAACAAATACAAGATCACAACCACGCTGGTTACCTTTTTTGATAAACAGGGCGTGATCCATACAAAATCTGTACTTAATACACAATAATTGATGCATTCCACGTTGAAGTGATAAAAAAATTATTTCTTAAGTGCGAGCACGTTGTCGAGAAAAGGGTTCTTGTTGTATGATAATGTACCTGCCTATTCTGCACTTGTTGATATCAGTCATTCACCGTAAGCATCGGACGACTTTTTTGTCTTGCCTAAAGTGAAAACTGTTCACAAAAGCAAACGTTTTAGGACGTAGAAAAAGTGAATAAAACTGTAATCGCGGATAGGAAAGCTGTTTCTTCGGACGCCTTTGGCGATTATTGCCGAAAACTTTTAGAACGTTGCAGTAACTGTTTTAAAGTAAATCGAAATTACTGTGAATAAATGTCTAATATTGTATTAAATAGACCAAGAATACATTCTATGTGCCGAAGTAAGACCATGTACTTCTTCATCTCTCTGAATGAGTAATATTGCGTCTATCGAAAGTTAATTATAGCATACTTTAGTATATAATATTACATGCAGCTAACATAAGAGCATGCACTTTTTCATTACTATTTGTGTCTAATATTGTGTTGTATCTAAATTTACTTATGCTAGGTTTCAACGTATGTACCTTTAACTAACGTTTTGCTTGATGGTTTCTCAGCACTTAAGTGGCTAATTGTGCGAAAACTAATGCTTGATATAGTATCTTTCAAGGTATAATAAAACAACAACACCAATAAGAAGTGATATTCGATTTTGTGTTGTATATTGAAACTCTTTATATTTTGCTGCGCCTTCATCGCAACCAATTGTTAATAAATTTGAGTTTAGCTTATTTGTTATTTTCTGAAATATAATTTTTTAAAAAATGATCCTTACTTTCCATAGCAACACATTTCATTTGCAAGTCCCATCTTGCTACAAAAATAGCACATTTTTAATTAAAACAAGACTTAAATTCCCAGCCCGGGGTAATTTTTTTGCACTTGTTCGGTACAAAATTTACGCCAGCCGCGCCAAAAAACTTGCCCTGAGGAAACACATAACTTCGGAACAAGTTTCAGCGCATATTTTAATTGGGGTGGTTTTTCCGATAAGTTCGTTAAAAGCGACTTAAAAGGGCCCAGGTTGAACAGTCATAACGAGGTATTTAAGCGCGGCAAAGAGCGCAATTACGCGTTGTGTGTGTGCGGGTGGGTGCGTGTATACGCGTTGAATGCGGATGTAAATGAAGCCGTAAGATTTACGAGGATTCAGGCGTTTATGTGTGCTAACTCTTTTAAAGCCTTTTAATGAGACAGTGTGGAATGGTGCACAATGAGTGAGTTTCGAGCGATCCAACGGCGGTTAATAATTCACCTGCGTGTGACATCAATTCCAGCGTCGAGTTACTACCAACTTCGGCGATATATTATCCTCCTATATTAAAACTATACTACTATCCCGTATATTAGAACTAAATTATCTGCGGCCCTAATGCCGTTCACCTGCTCCTTTTAAACTTCGCGATTTAATATTTCATCTTTGTTTACTGTTAAACTTATAACAGGGAAGCTCTTTTATCTCCATGGCTCGAAATTAGCAAGCGATGCTGAAATTGGAATGAAAATACTCGTTTTTGAATATCCAGAGATAGTTTGTTTGAATGTGTAAATAAATTCAAAGTGTGGTTTTAGAGACAACGTCCTATAAGGAAAAAGGTTTGGTAATTTTGCAGAAGAACTAGTGCTATGACTAAGATTGATGCAATAATTACCTCGCCATTTTACACTTCGTAACTTTATTTTTAGCTTTCTCTTTCTTTGTAAGTACCACAAACCATGTAGGTATGCTTCCTCTGAAAGTTGTTCTAATATTGCAATCTTGTTGTTGGTTGATATTTAGGTCTGCATCATCTAACCACTTCATTCTTTCTTCTTGCTGTCCTTCCTTCCAAAAACCTTTTGAATGCTCTTTCTGGTCCGAGACATGTATGATCACATTTCGAAATAACGCAATGTATCGAAAACCGAATGGTAATTTTGTAGAAGGATCAACTAGTACGCTCTCCGTTTTCTTATTTGTAGTGCCTGTGGGAGCTCTTCTATACACGGGGTCTCTAACTCGCATGCGTCCCTCTAGGACGACGTATCGTGCTGCTCATGCAATGTTTTGTAAAAAAACCTTATCGTCCCGTTTCGGCTGTTGATTGCGCCACTTATTTTTTTATTTATTGGTGGTTTTATTATTATTATTGATGGGACCTTAACCCTTAAGTCGGGAGGACTAAGATTTGTTATGTGAAATTAAATAACATAACATAAAATTATGACTTACCAGGGTGCAACGATTATGTATTATTTATTATTTGCAGGGTTTGTTTGGAGGGCTTATTGTCGGGTTTCACATTTTTATTTGTTCCTTCTATTGGTTTGACTAATCGTAAAACTGATTGTATAATAGTGAATCTGTGAAATGGTGTACTAGAACCTACCAGAACCCCAATAGCTCGCAGGTACTCACCGGAATGATAGTGCCTACTACCACGCCAGCTGGTACACTGGAAGGTACATTCCTGGAGCCTCGGCTGCAATGCCTTTCCCGCAGAAGCGGATTCAAGATTTCATGGATTGAAAAATATACCACCTCCCGACTTAAGGGTTAAGACAGCGTCATTGGTTTAACAATATCCCTTTTTTTATAGGTTTCGTTTGACACGATTGGTTACTCGAAAAGGTTGCTGATTTCAGCTCTTTGTCATTTAATTATCGATTTTGGGAATTTTCCTTCTGGGTTTTTATCCATCGTCCTTTTGGGTACTTTTCTTGGTCCAAGATGCTCATTGAAGATTGCACCATATTGGTAATTTTGCAGAAGGATCTACTAGTTTGTTATTCTGCTGAATAACTTCGACTACTACAAATGTAATTTTATTTCTATGCTTTTCTTTGTTTGTACACGCTACGAGCTATACAGAGTCGTTTCCGATACAATTTATTTCCATTCGCTTTTTTTTTGCATATCTTTGCTTTTCCATCTTATTTGTCGTGCATTTCGTGATCTTCTGTTATTTTTGGACCAAGACGTGTAACATCGTATTCAGAAATTATGGGCTATAAGAAAAATGTAAAGATGTTTTAGAAAAGAATAAATTAGTGTGCAGCTTAAGTTCAATTTAATGACTGCTCAAAATTATCTTTTCTTTTTTTTTCGTATGTCCTCTTTTTTTGTGCGTCAATAACCGTGTAGGTCCTTAATTTCTTCAACGTTTACGTCTGTCTATTGATTGCCTTCTCCATCTTATTTTTGTAGCGTCTTTTGGTTTTCTTCTTTTTCATCAAACTATGTGGGTAATGTTCTAATCTTTTTTCTTGTTTATCTCTCCGTGTTATGATAGCGTTTCCAGGTGGGTATATATATATATATATATATATGTATCTGTGTGTGTGTGTGTGTGTTTGTATATGTAAGTAAGATGTCTTACAGTCATTTTGAACAAACAATATTGGTAGCGTTAAATGGTAGGTGCAATGATATTTGGATCCTTTAAATACAATATAGTTCCATCTTAGACAGATCGTATCTATATGAATGTGACATCTGTGAGGATACGATTTTGAAACAATTTAAACATTTTTGTCTGATTATTTCCACCGTTTTTCAACTTCATATAAGAAGGTAAAGTGAATACGAACGTCAAACTAATATTGGTTTTATTTGAGTTATCAAGCATTTTTACCATGCTTGGTCAGTGCACTAGTAGATCCTTATGTAGAATTAACTATTTTGCATTACTGCAGTTGTTTCGTTAAAGAATCGGGAAACTAGATTCAGGTTAGTGTACATATTTATATTTATTGAAAAACATACCTTACAAATGTTCTACATTGAAAGGGATGATTCTTCATGTTCTATTTGCTTATATAATTTTTACGCGTTTACATCATTTGAAATTATAATATAATATTCTCTGTATAAAACAACGCAAAATGTATTGTATTGAATGTCGTTTAACCAAACTCATTTAACAATAATTCTATTGTTATGAAAATTCCTGTTTTATGGCTACATCCATAAAATCATAACTCGATTTTTCACAAAAATTCAATTATCTTGAAAACAGGTGGAACAAATGAGGTTAGCAAGGGAATTTTTTGTATGTCTTTGCGTGGACAAAAATTTCAAAGTAACAATTTAAATATATAAGATAAAATAATATATTAATGAAATATTTTTTGTGAAAACGATTAATTTCCTTAATTTATCGTTTTTTTACCATTATAAATACCGGGTGGCCACGAGCCTAGGGCCATGCTTATATCTCTTTCAATTATGAACCGATTGAGACGAAATTTGGTACAAGGATATTAGACCTAATTTCGGATGGACATGCAGATATAGTCAAAATGGCCGACTTCCGGTTTCACCGGGAGTGCGTTTACCGTTGATTTTTTAAATGCATCGCCCAGTATATTTTATGTTTTACGGAATCTACAACTCAAATTACATAAAACAGCGTTGCCAAATTTACATTTTTCTCAAGGAATTTTTCTTTTTTTCAAATTTATTTTTTACCATAGAAGGCCGTGATTTGGGAAAAATTTGTTCCAGTTGATTCTAATAACTCATATTAATAGTGCTTTCATCA
>JABXWE010050681.1:0-21034 GCA_014611495.1 Limonius californicus | reverse complement strand
GGAAAGAAGCCGGTGGAAAGAAGCCGGTGGAAAGAAGCCGGTGGAAAGAAGCCGGTGGAAAGAAGCCGGTGGAAAGAAGCCGGTGGAAAGAAGCCGGTGGAAAGTAGCCGGTGGAAAGAAGCCGGTAGGGAAAAGCCGGTAGGGAAAAGCCGTCACTTTTTTGCACCCTAGAATGGGAATGGGACTTATGAATCTTCAGAATTTTTTAGTAATTCTATGCTTTTTTAGTAGTGCATCAAATACAAATGATTGTATTCTTTGTCTGAAGTATTGAGTTTAAGTAATCGGATTTTTCCCACGGCTTTTTTATCTCGTCCTTTTCTTCCAGGCTTCTTTCCTCGGATCCATATGGAGTATAAATGGTATTGTACACAGAAGAACCCAATAAATAAATAAAATCTACGAATATTAATACTCGCAGAAGAAACGAGAAGCGAAAATTTTTACAATACAAAGAAAAATACGAAGATTGAATGTCGATATATTGGATCTTCTTCTTCTTCACTATTAAGATTAGTGAGAAAGGATCTACGCCAAAAAAAAACTCATGAAGAACAATATATGAAAAAACAGATTTCTTGTTAATGTGAAGAGCAAAATTGATGAATATTGTTTATGCAATTTCTAATTTTTAATTATGGAAAATTAAAATCCTTTTTACTCTGTTTAAGATGGTCCATGAAGATATAAAAATGAATACAGACAGAAATAATGAAGAAATTCAATACAACAAAATAAGGAAGTAGAAAGGAACGAAAAACCAAGCTTAGTGAATACTTGTTACACAGAAAAATTACAAAAATTCAACAATAGATTAAAATGGGAGAACAATGACTGAAATTCATTTATTTTACTTATTTATTTAAATGTCATTTTCTTCCCGTTCTTCGTCCTATTAGTTAAAGATTGGCAAAAAAATCAGGCTGAACAATGAAGAGCCTTGTTTGGTTGCTTTTTATCCTAAAACTAGATTTAAAAGTATTTTAGGAAGGAAAATTAAAGGAAGGTTGAAATTAACACCATAAGTCGCCTTCTTCTGCTTCGTGTTTAATATATCACTGGAGAACCATTGGAGACAAAAAGAATAATAGAGAAACATACATAAATTAAATAAAAGCATAAATACATGTATTACCTTAATTGGAGTGTATAGTAAAGAAGAAAAAGTAAACAATGTAAATGAACGTGTATATAAATCGACTAGCTCTCACAAGAGAATGGAAAAATTAACTTAGCTGTTCTTTTTCTTCTTCTTGTTCTTTATTATTAAAGTTTTAAATCTAACAAAGCAAGCTTTAGACGGATTTATGAAGAAAGCAGAATCAACAAAAATCTCCAGAGATTAATTTTGAATACAGATTTCAAAACATTCATACTGTAAAGGCAAATACTGGAACAGTAATCTATTAACATTTGTTTGAAAACATGAAGTATCGTACAAAACGTGTGTAACAGAAGCAGCACAGCGTGCTGAGGAATTAATTAAGAAATTTCACGATAAAATTTAGTATTAACAGAATTTATCTAGTAGTGAAGATTAACCACAAATATCCACCTGTAAGAGGAACAGTGAAGAAAAACTACTTAAAGTGTTAATTATACTAAAGAAGAAACTAAAATAGAAATACACAAGGAGTAATCTTCACTTTAAAAGAGAAATTAACGTAAATTTTACAAACACAATTCATAGATAACGTAATCCATGCTGCAATAGAAATTCATTCTTCATTTTAAATATCGGCGCCTTCACTTTTCTTTTATTTATTATTGTATTGAATAAATTCGCACCAACCATATCATTTCAGGGAACTTATTCCAAGCATAGTTAATTTTATTTCGGAAAAAATGTAAATATTGCCAACACAACAACTTTACCACAAAAAACGTCAAAAAGAAACCGTTTCTTTGGCATTTAAAAAATAAATACCGCCCTTCATATTACAAGTATTTGATTTAAACTAAAAATAACCTTCCATCACGGCCGATTCGATTACAAATTCAATTCACACGTTGGTAGAAAAAGAGGGCTGAACAAGTGAAAACGAAGCGAGATGGGCATGAGATTTGTGTGATTCGGTATAGTCGACCCAAAAAATACCTGTCGCCGACTTTGTTATATTAACTTAGGACAAGTGCCTGCGTAGACACCTCTTTAGGCTAATTTTGCCCTTTTGGCGGGCTTTATAAAGGCCCTGACACGCACACATCCGAGACCAAACACACACGTGAATAAATATTTGGCTGTTCGAAAGAACTGAAAGAATGAACAATTTTTGTTTTGAGGATTTTAGTTTTTATACGTCTTGGTTGTAACAAAACAATGGTCAAAAGTTATAGGGTTTTCTAATTATTGGAAAAGATTATATAAAACCTGGAGCAGCATACATTCAGAAAAAACTGCGAAGAAGATTGAGCTTAACCTTCACTTGGGAGTAGAAAAATGAAGACTGACATTTAAGTCATGATATCGAAATTCTGAAAATTTTCAAAAATTGAGCAAAGATGCAGAATATTCTACATATCGACAAATGGTAATCAAACAAAATAATTATTTTTCAGTTTCTAACCTAACTTATATGGGGTAGAACAGGTTATCCTGAAATGGGTAAGTGAAGTTAAAATTTCTCATTTTCCCTTACAGTTACAATTTATTATTTCTGACTAAACTTCAAAGTTGTATTGTGTTTTATTTTTGCTGTATGATTGATAAATATTTCTAATACTCACTATACCTTTCAACGTAAATTCAAATAAATTCCGATTAAGTTTAAATTTTCAATTTCTGGTATCAGTTTGTACTTTCTTCTTCTTCTTCAATCTTTATCGTCCAGTTCTGAAGGTTTCCCTTCATTTCTTCAAATTGTCCTTATTTTGGGCTGTTTTTGTACTTATAGCACATAAAATTGAATACATTAATTTTTAATGCTAACTAAAAACTGTGTAAATTTAATAATATTTTAAATGTAAAAATTTCCAATTCCTACGTCAAGGTAAAATTTCTAATTCAAAATTAACATTTCTAATGAAATTTCAGAGTGACTTTAGAGCTTTCTATTGGCTCATCACAGATCAAATCTATACCAATTTCAAAAACTCGTTATAATTTTTCTGATAAAATGAAACTGAATTACAAATTGATTTAAGAATTAGAATTTCCAATTTCTAGTAGATTTGATTCTATTGGTATGTTAATTTAAGTCTCAATTAGGAATTTCTGCAGCTTCTATAACATATGAGACATTTTAATATTCGAGCTAAGTGGAGTCTCTAATTGCTGACAGATTAAAAATTAAAGTTTTTGTATCTACATTGAGTATTTAAATTTAGAAATTCGGTTAGAAATTTCAATTTACAAAAGTTTGAACTAAAACTTCATTCTAATCTCGGTTTGTAGTAGTTTCATCAGATTAGGGTTTCTATTTCTAAAACAGGCTAGATTAGAATGACTCTTTGTACTAGATTATAGCCTACATGAAATTATGATTCCTATATGAAATTAGAAATTACAATGTTTATGAATTTTATGATAGTTTTAATCTCCATTTCCTACGTCAGAAGTTACTAGGTACATTTTCAGGTTTAGAATGTAAAGGTGTAGGTATTAGAAGCTCTGATTTATATCCACATTTTAAATTGGGGTCTATGGTATTTCTCAGAAAGAAATTTCTACTAAGGTCTACATCAAATGAAATTAAGTTAGAATTTCCATTGCTTAAACCCAACTGGAAATTTTCATTTCTAGAACGAATTCTATTTTTGTTTTTAACCGAAGTAAGCAATAATATTCTATTTCCAAGCTCTGTAAAAATATGCCTTAATTACAGTAAAGTAGATCTTTAACTAAATTATGTAATTTTTAATCAACAACGAGAGATAATGAATCCATTACTGAACTTTTTTTTATTAAAAAACTTATTTAGTGGATCTTACTTCATACCTAAACAGCAAGGAACTGTTATGAAACCCCCAAACATTTTGGGACCCACTGAGCTGAACCCATGTAAAGTAAGATAGCTACAGATTCTCGGTTTATCTTAAACGTTATCCGAACTTACAACCGGTGGCAATTTCAGATTGCCTTTATGTGTGTCGAAGGACTCAATTTCTAGGAACATACGAAGCTTTTAACATACTGGCTTGTTTGTTGTGGTCTCCGGGAAATAATTCCCGAAATGTTATATAAACAAGGCGCTGTCTTACATAAACCGACTACTTATTCCCATTCTATTTTCTCCTTTGATTGCCGCCTTAGTGCGGAACTCAAGAACAAACCCGGCACTTATCGGGGTTCGATTAAATCGATAGTCTCAAGAAATCGTATACAGAGGATCTGATTTCCTTATAATCCAATTGAATAAAATTGCATTATATTATTGTATAATTAAATCTGTTAGCGTGCACGAAGCAAGAAGCCCTAGATCGCTCCTTTTGCGTTCCGTACTAAAAATAAGAAAATTAATGCGAATTCGCGCTGTATAAAGGCCCTGGGCCCCTCAATAATAATAACAATAATGAGCGCTGCATGCTGCGAAAACTTTTGATTCCAACATAATAATTTGGCCTAACAGACACGATTATTAAATTTTTAATGATTTGTTTTGGCAGCATTTGGCAAGAAAACGTGCCGCATACGGTGCTACTGTGCTGCAAATCGCGTGCAACTTTTGTTCTCTTTGTTTAAGTAAATGTCTGCGTGGTTGGCACCCTGCAATCATCCTTATTAGTCTCTATCTGATCATATCAGGGCACAAAACAGTTTCTGGCTATTATTGCAATGCAAAAAAGAAGCCTCCAAAGTGCATTTGCAGAGGAAAAATTCAGGGAAATAGAGATAATTATTGTGGGTCCATAAAAGAGGATGTGCTGATTGCAGTTAAAAATACGTAGAACAAACCTGTCGAAAAATGAACTTTTTGTTTAATCGAGTTTTTGAATTTACACTATAATCGTTGCAGTTTAGACCTTACAAAAAGCAAATAAATCATAATAGTTGATAGATTGAATATTGTGAAAAATGGTAATGAATGATCAAAATATACAATTAAAGTTCAATTCAGGAAGAGAGAGAATGTTAACATAATGGTAAGTAAGACGAGCCGAACGCAGAAAAATGGTAAATTTTTGTTAATTCCGAAAACTTATTGGAAATAAGTAAAAGTGAATCCCGAAGAAATAGCACCTATAAAGAAAGCTAGGAGAGACAAATTTAAACAAGATTCTTAACTTTGAAGAATTGTAAGATAAATCGTAATATATAATAAAAATAGCAATATCAGCAAAAGCAAAGCAAGACAAGTTTAAAGTAAAATATGTACTGCTCATTTTGAACAATTCTGAAGAAGTGGTTTATAATCATGCGGAGAGTATTCCAAAATATTGGAAAATTCATTTCATTTAAAAAAATATAAAATGATTCATGAAGATCAGGAAGAACCCGATAGGAAATTTTGGAAACTTCCAGAATAATTATAACTGTCAATGGAAAGGCATACTTTGACGACGAAGACAGGCTATTAGAGTTTCTAAGTTTAATAATTTTTCTTCAAATGCTTTTATAGTGAAAAACGGATAAGAAAACATTGGAACAGAAATGCAAATGTAATTCTTTATAGGGTAGCCATCATACCTACTAGTACAACTAGGTTAGATACTAAAAATCCTTTTCTTAAGCGGATGTTAATTAATTAGTCTCTTTCGGAAATATTAGATGCCAACAAAAGTTCCGATTTCTTCTCGTGAAATTTTATCTTCTTGTTTTTCCCAATGCAACTAAAAATCACCAAAACTATAGAAAAATTAAAAAATTACGTTTCATTTTCATTTTCCAACACCTAATAATAGAGAATTTTCAAAGAACAGCCGACCAAGTGTAAGGCCGTGCAAAAAAACCAAGTGCAGCAGAGCAGCAGTCAAAGGCTTCGCGATGCATTCGTCGAGGTGCATTTCACAGGCATTACGTCGTTATTGCTTTAATATCTGCTGCATATCTACGAGCGAAACGGCCGCCGCCGAGCAGCCATCTTGAATATTTCCCGTAATTGCATTACAATTGTATAAGTACCCTGTGCTCGTAACATATTTAAATTTTGGCGTGCACACACGTATTTATCGAATTTGATCTCTTGCAATTCCTTTTTTTGCAGGTAACAATTTATGACACGCAACATTGTTGCAGCGGCGCGGCCGGCAACGCATTAAAACAATGTGCGGCCCTTGATCGACACAACATCAATGTTACCAACATTAAACGTTCAACGGAACCTAAACTCAGCAAGTTTAATAATGCATTTTAACACACATCGATGGATCGAGTTACACGTGCATTACATGCACTTATTGCGTTACTTGTGTTACCTGCAGTTGAACAACTGAACGCTGCCGAACAATTCCATGTCAATCCACATTCCCGGTTACAGTTGAACATGTCCAGAAATAATTGCACTTCCTGATTTACTGTAGTTTACATTCCAAAAATAAAACCTGTAAGTATGTAAACATAGATGTCTACAATTTTATTCCTACCTTTAAATCACTCTCATAAATTCCTCATAAGATAACACAGAATTCTTCAGTTTTCTTCATATGTTCAAAATATGGTCGTAAATTCTTTTTCCACTTCTTTCAAGCGATTGTATTACTTTTTTCTGCGACATAATTTTCTCCTGGCTCCTCATAGTTCTCCAACTTTGCATATGTATTTAAGAGATGTTTTCGATTTCTTTTTCTGCTGTGATACGAGGCTTGTTCAACTGAAAACCATCTTTGATCAACTTAGCCTTCAAAACAAATGCAATAATTCAAATGACATTTGTTAATGTTAGTAGTGTTTGTGAGCAATAAGTTTCTGGCGTTTGAGTTTGATTCTGACTTTTAAAACATCGATTTTGAAACGGCGTTTGTTGTTGAAAATCCATCCAAGTTTGATAAAAATTATAGGACCGCACGTTGCGGTCCTACAATTTTTATGCGCTGAGGGTGTGCATCCATTGCAGATTCATACGCGAATGCAAGCAGTGTATGCGTATGCGTACACAACTGTAAGGAATGCTGCCGAAAATTTAGGAATGGAAAAGAGGGAACTATGGATGAGCCGCGACCAGGAGCACGGTGTACTGCATTAACAGAAAACAATACGGCATGTGTGGAAGGCCGTATTGGAGAAAATCGTCGAATATCAATTAGAGAAATTTCAGAAATTGTTGATACGAGTGTAGGATCCGTCCGTAGTATTGTTCGTAATCTGGGTTGCAGCAAAGTTTGTTCGCTTTGGATTTCTCGTCTCGTGTCTAATGAACAAAAATGCTTGCGAATGGGATTATCTCTGCAACACCTCACAGACTATAGGCAAAATGGTGATGACTTTCTTCTGTCAATAGTTGGTGGTGACGAAACTTGGGGCCATTACTACGAGCCATGCAGTAAGTTATCGTGGATGCAGTGGAAACATTCAAGTTCACCACCGCCGAAGAAGTTTAAAGCACAATCTTCTGCAGGCAAGATTATGTTAACAATTTTTTTCCACCATGAAGGACTCTTGTTGATAGAGTCTACGGAACCTGGAGTAAATGTCAATGCAAATCTGTACAATGAAGGTTTGAATAAGTTTCGCCAAGTAATAAGACGGACACGCACAGGAAAACTTACGCGTGGGGGCATTAATATAATATAATATAAAATAATGTGGCAAAAGAAAATCTTCAACGAAAAAAATGGAGGGTTTTGGAGCATCCATCCTATAGCCCGGATCTATCGCCTTGCAATTTCCATATTTTTGGACCGCTCAAAACGGCGTTAAAAGGTCGGCATTTTGAGGCTGACGCAGAAGTACAGATACTTGTGGAAGACTTTTTCAATCAGCAGCCGCAAGAATTCTATGAGCAGGGTATACGTCAGTTAGTAAAACAATGGGGCCTTAACTGTGACGGTAATTATTTGTAATTAAATTGTTCAATAAATTTTTTATAACGTCAAGATGGGTTTCAATTGAACACACCTCGTATTAAATATACGTTATCATTTACAATTCCATTTAGACATATGTAGGTCCTGTTAGTATGAAAATATAGATGTTTTCAGTTTTCTTTATATCTTAGAACTACTGTCATAAATCCTTCATGATTTAACACAAAAATCTTCTAACTTTAAAATATGGTCATAATGTCTTCTTTACATAGATTTAAGTTTTTTTGGGACATAGTGCAGCTTTGTTTAACTCTTCAAGAGATGGCTTCATGTTCCTCAACTGATTTTTTGTTGTCGTGTTATTAGATATGCATTATCATTCTCGATTACATCTGGATTTGAGCAGGTTTAGTATATTTAAACATAGATGTCTTCATGTTTATTTATATTTTCACACTACCGTCAGAAATTATTCCTAAGTTAACACAGAAATCTTCAAAAGATTGTCGTCTAATCCTTTAAAGCGATTGTATAATTTTTTGCAGCGACATAATTTTTTCCTGGCTCTACATAGATTTCCAACTTCGCTTAAATCTTCAAGAAATGGTTTCAATTTTCTTTAACTAGTTTTTCGGTTATAATGTTATAAATACCCATACTCATTATCGATTCCATTTGGACATACGCAGGTCCAGTATGTAAACATAGATATCTATATTCTTCTCATATCTTCACACTACCTTCAGAAATTCTTCCTAAGTTAACACAGAAATTTTCAAAATATTTTCATATACCTATTCTTCCTCTTATCCTTTAAAGCGATTGTATTATTTTTTCTGGACATAGCGTTCTCCTTGCTTTCCTTTAACTGTTTTCTGTTGTAATATTGAATACCCATAATCATTCTTTATTCCACTGAGACATATATAGGTCCAGTATGTATATAGATATCTTGATGTCTCCATATTTTGAACTTCCATCATAAATTCTTTATAATTTAGCATAGATATTTTAATATCTTCAAAATATTGTCACAAATATTCTTCGTCCAATTCCTTAAAGCGATTACCTATATTAATTTTTCTTAGAACCCGTTTGTTCGTGACGTTGCACAGTTCTTACGTTTTGTTTAAGATGTCTTCATTTTCATTAACCGATTTTTTTTTGTGTAGGTATACTTGAACTATGTAATGTTCAAAAACTATTTAATTATGAATTGTAACAAATGTCAATCTTCATTCACAGTTGCCGATTTTTGCGATAAATTTGAAAAAAAAAAGTTGTAACTAACGATAAGATTTAGTTTTTCCTTACATCTTCATAGGGAGATCAGAACCCATCATTTACCTCCATTTTTAATTTATATAGCTTTGAACTTTTACGTCATTTTGCAAAACATATTTTCATTTTATTATTAGAGATATGAAAAACTTCATATTTCTCGGTGTCTTCATATCATGGTCATCAGTTTTTGCTGTATTAGAGTTAGGATATTCTTTTGTATAGATTCTTTGAGGTTTTTGGTTTGTTCCAATCTCTTAATCCTTTAATTTTTCTTTTTCCATTACAGTACATAATCATCTTCATTCGTAGTTCGCCATGTTTCCATCCCTTACAAGTATGCAATATTAAACTACAATCGCAAATATTTTTCATCTTCATTAAATAAATTGCATTATTACAGTACACTTATTTCATATGCACTCTCCTTGACTGTAGGTAACTGCAGTGGTCCGTCATAGAAGAAACGCAAGAAGACTAAAAGGAACAGACATCTGGATAGATGAAGACTACCCCAAAAATATACAGGAGGAAAGAAGAATGCTGATACAAAGAATGAAAGAAGCTAGAAAGAAAGGAGATATAGCAACAGTAAAATACAACAAATTAATAATCAACAATGAAATACACAAGACACAAAGAACAGGAGAACAGGAACAAACAACCGGTATTAAAAGAACAGTAGGAGAAAGATCACCCGATGGCGACAGTCTACAAGAACAGCTAAGAAAAATAACCAAAACAAAAATTACGAAAATAAAAAACTAGAAAGTAAAGATGAGGGAGAAAAGACAACGACAGAGCAGGCTATGATAATGGAAACGAACAAGGATAACAATACGAAAAAGAAAACAATCAATAAACAGACAAACTTAGAACCAAACAAGAATAAGAAAAAGAAAAATAGCAAAAATACTAGCAATAGAAAAAACATAAAAGAACCACAAGAGAAAATTAAAGTCAATATATGGAAACTAGGAGTGTGGAATACTAGAGGTCTACAAGGGAAAGAAATCGAAATAATAAACGAATTCGAAGAAGCAAATGTAGAAATACTGGTAATAAGCGAAACAAAAAAAAAGGAGAGGGTAAAACATACCTAACAAATGGACACATACTAATATGCAGTGGAGTGCAAAATAACCAGAGAGCAGCAGCAGGAGTAGGATGTATAATACACAGAAAATTGGCAGGCCAAATTATAGAGTGGAATGCAATATCCGAGAGAATCCTACTAATAGAACTAAGAAACGAACAAAGGAAGTACACAACAATAATATCAATATATGGACCAGACGAAAACGAAAAAGCAAACGAAAAAGATAAATTCTGGGAAGAACTGACAACAATAACAGAAGAAGCCAAAGGAACACTATACTTGGCAGGATACTTCAATAGTAGAGTAGGCAAGAAAGATACAGAATATAAAACAATAATAGGAAAACACGGAGAGGAAACGCGTAATAACAATGGAAATAGACTACTAGATTTCTGCCAACTCAAAAACTTAATAATAACAAACACTTTCTACCAACACAAGGAAATACACAAATATACAAGAGAACAACAAAATAGAGGAGAAAAATCAATAATTGATTATATAATAGTACAAAAAGAAGAGAGAAAAAATATATTAGACGTAAGAGTGAAAAGAGGAGCGGAAATCTATAGCGACCACTACCTACTGATAGGAAAAATAAAACGGAGAGACAAAGAGATAGGAAAAAACATTACAACAAAAAAAGAAAGCCATAAGACAATAAAAAACTACAAACTTAGAGATAAAGACATCGCCGCAAGATATCTACAAACAACGGAAAGTAAAATACAGGCTAAATCCGAAAACATAAAACAGGCAAACACACAACAAGGATGGAACACACTCAAAGAGATAATAATAGAGACGGCAAAAGAGATATGCGGAAATGTAAAGGAAATGGGGAAAAGAAGACAGCCTGGTGGACCAGTGAGATTAAAGAAGAAGTTAAGAAGAAGAAGAAAGATTGGAAAAAATATTTAACAAACAAAACCCCACAACAGTATGAAAAATATAAAAAACAAAGAACAAAAGTAAAGGAGCTAGTAGCAGCAGCAAAAGAAAAATCATGGATAGATTTCGGAAATAAAATGGAAAAAGATAGTACTGGCAATCAGAAACTATTCTATAAGGTACTAAAAACACACGCGCAGATATGTCATCTTGCACGACAAATTTCTCCGTCGAATCCTAGATTCTTACGCGAGGCTTACGAAGACGCCACTTCCAAACCTCACGGCTACTTATTATTCGATCTCAAACAATCTACTCCAAACACATTAAGGTATAGAACGTCAATATTTCGTGAAGATGGCGCCTGTTACGCATATACGCCTAAAAAGGGGCATAAAAATTCAACGCCTGCAGTTGTTTAAACATTAATATAGCGCAATGGCCCAGAGGGTTGTTAAACATTGCGAATTACTTCGTGCTCTACTTAAGCTATGCAGTAAAGAAAGAAACAAACGATCAACCAACACAAGAAATATACATAAAAAATAAAAATCAAGAAATACTAACAAATAAAAAAGATATAATGGAGAGATGGAGAGAATACTTTACGGAACTACTGGGACATCATAGACAAAATAATGAAGAGAATACAAATGAAACCGAAATAGAAAACCAAAGAGAAGAAGAAGAAATGGAAGAAATAAAAATGGATGAGCTGAAAAACGTAATAAAAAAACTAAAAAACGGCAAAACACCAGGAAATGACAAAATCACCACAGAAATGATAAAGAATTTGGGAGAGGTGGGGAGAGAAACCCTTCTAAAAATAATAAACAAAGTATGGAAAAACGGAAAAATCCCAGAAGAGTGGGGCGTAGCATTAATAAAACCGATATACAAGAAGGGTGACAAACAAACATGCAAAAACTATAGAGGAATAACACTAATGAACACAATAGTGAAGATATACGAACAAATTATCAATAATAGACTAAGGATAATCCTAGAACCACAACTAGCAGAGCCACAAAGCGGATTCAGACCCGGAAGAAACACCCAATACCATATCTTTACAATAAAACAAATAATAGAGAAAAAACAACCTCAAAATAAAAATATTTACATAGGTTTCATAGATTTACAAAAAGCTTTCGACACGGTACCGAGAAGAAAAGTATGGAAGGGACTTAAGGAAAAGGGAATAAACAATAAAACAATAAAAGTGATTCAAGATCTATATAAAAACAACACAAATTATATAATAAATAATAACATGAAATCAGAAGGATTTAAAACAGAAATGGGACTACGACAGGGAGGAGTAAGCCCAACCTTATTCAATGTGCATATGGATGGGATTATCAAGAAAAGTGAACAAAAAGCAAATAAACTATTCATTGGATATAGAAACCTGGAAAGAGTAGAGATAACAGCAGGAGTATTCGCGGATGACGTGGTGATAATCGCGGGAAGCGAAAAGAAATTACAAGAAAACCTAAACATATGGAAAGAGACAATGGAAGAAGAAGGCATGGAAATAAACATAAACAAAACGAAAATAATGGTAATAGGAGATAAAGACATAGAAACAAATATTGAAATAAGTAATGTCAAAATAGAACAAGTAGAAGAATTCAAATACTTGGGGGTAACCTTAGAGAGAACAGGAAAACAAGAAGCGGAAATAAGTGAAAGAATCGACAAAACAATAAAACTATACTACGCAATGAACCAAAAATTCATAAATAAAAAAGAAATAGCTAAGGACACAAAAATAAAAGTTTTTAACACGATATATAGACCAGTAATAACCTATGGATGCGAATCGTGGAAACTCTCAAACAGACAAAAAAAAACAAAATACAAGCAATGGAAATGAAATACCTGAGACGAGTAATGGGAGTGACAGGAGGACAGGATAAGGAATACACAAATAAGGGAAGAACTAGGAGTAAAACCAGTAATGCAATTTATAGACAACTTAGTTGGTGGGGACATATACAACGAATGAGCAATAACAGACAAGTCAAATTAGTATACGAAGCGAGACCACAGACAAAGAGGAAAAGAGGAAGACCAAGAAAAACATGGAATCATGATATAAGCAGAATACTTCAAGATAGAGGAAAAACATGGGAAGAAGCAAAAAACTTAGCAAAAAACAGAAAAGATTGAAAAAAATTTATAGAGACGAAATGAAATAAAATGTAAATATATAAAACAAAATGTATACAGTAATATAAAATGTAAACCCGACACCGAATAGGTAAAAGGGGATATGATTATAATAATATAATAATACAAGTATGCAATATTAAACTACAATCGCAAATATTTTTCATCTTCATTAAATAAATTGCATTATTACAGCACACTTATTTCATATGCACTCTCCTTGACTATAGGTAACTGCAGTGGTCCGTCATAGTATAATGACAAACATCAAAACAAAATTTTTATTCTCCTTACCTACAGTCGTGGTCCGTCATAGTCACATGACAAACATCAAAACAAAATTTTTATTCTCCATCATATAAATTCTTCACTTTTTTTCAATACAACTTGCTTCATTCTGTAATAAGTACTACAAACATTGCTATTGCTTTAAATAAATTGCAATTTATTTGGTTGCCCATGGTTCAATTCATACACCAGCTGTGACTAAACGTCAAATCTAGATTTTTCTTTATACAGTCACATTATGGTCACGAATTCTCTATTAATTCCTAGAATGTACTAATTATATGGCTTTACTGTAGCTTGAATATTGTTACTTTAAAGCCATTAATTGAAACACAAGATTCTTAGAATTAAGCACTTTATGTACAGGGTAGTTTGCAAATTTGCCTCATTTAGTTGTACACAAGTTCAGCAACTTTTATCTAACTAATATATATTTGTCTAATAGCTCTAATATATATAAATAAAACTTATTAAAATCTGGAATTTAAATGTACCTATACGGAGTGTTTTGATATACTTAACGGATTTATATATTAGGTCCGTCCGTCTTAATTTACACAATTTCTACTTCTAGTATATATTTCTCTACATATACAAAGAATTTTAAATACTGTTACCTTTTCGTCTGGTAAGACAATATAATGTTTGTACAACGTGGACTCGTTTTAAGCTCTACGAATATATTCTCACAATAAAACTGTCAAATTCGCTTCGTTTTTACATTTTTATTGCAGAAAAAAATCAGTATTATTTATTAAGACAGTTGCAAGAGGTATTTTAAAAATTTCATTGCCAGTTGAGAGTCAGCTAGTTTATGTTGGCACGAGATCGTTTTTTATATTACGAACGCAAACAGGTGAATCGTCTGAGAAGCGAGGCAAAAAGAAGTAAAACGAAAATAATTCTTTTGATTACAATATATCGTGCGCAACTTTTCCCGATAATTATTTATTTTGTCGGCCGCAACTGACGGCGCTACCGGCAGCATATTTTTAAATTCGTATCAGATGCTCGGACAACTGCACAGGAGACATCAAAAGAAGGTCTAAAATTAAAACTAGACTTTGTTGGATTAATTTCTCGGAATTATAATTCCCCGGGGTAAATGCGTCCTTACGTCGCCGGCGTCTCTCTGTCTGTCGCGGCTGATTTTATATCCGCGCGACAAGGACGGACAACCAACGGACATAATCAAAAGTTTTCACTTTCTAAGAATAATAATAAGCTATTTTCGCTACATGCATATCTAACTTTTATTTCTGTCTCTTTTGGAAGAACCGCCGTGGATGACAATTGCGCAAAGGATAGACGCTACTGACGTGGGCGTATTTTTGATTAATGGTGAATATAAAAAGTGTCAGTCTGGTGGGGCATACGAGAAGTTATTTTCGGTTTTATTAATAAGACACCGAATGTGCTTGTCTATCACATTAAGGCACATGTCTAGAATCCCGCTGAGCGCACACGTTTGACAATCAAAAAGTTTAATTGGGGCCGTTTTATGTTCTTGCTCTTGTATTACACTTTTAATGGATTAGTTTATTTACTTTTAAAAACAATCTAGAAAATGTTTAATCAAATTCACTGTTAATAAGTCTGCAACCAACAAATCTTATATACCCTGTATATGTTTAGAGTTATATTTAAATTCCACCCCACAGTAGATATGTAAAGAACCACACACAAACCGTGCTTACGATTGTCTTTCGTAATAATTAAGCTAATTTAGAAGTGGTCGTATTTTATTAATCACCCTGTATTAGTTAACATATGCCAGAAATAAGAATCTCTGGAATTGAGCTCGTTAATTCATGTAAAACCTACAATTTAAATATTAATAAATAAACTTCGTTTTTCTAATAAGAAAATTCTGAAAGTGGTTCTACTTGATTAAGCATTTCAATTTTTTGCCTTCAACAAGAATTGTTTGAAATTGAGTTAACTAGTATCCTTCATAAAAACTCAAGGACAACTTAAATCTTTGAAATGCATAAGGAAATTGAACAAGCGGCTGTAGTTTATTGTACACCCTGTATTTCAATTAATATTTAGGCAGAATATGGTTCGAAATGAGTTTGCCACATTTAAAATAGTCATAGTGCGAAAAGAACTTCTTTGAAATGTCCAAGAAAATTGTACCAGCGGTCATATTTTATTCAACATCCCCTGTAGATGTTATTCAAATTATTATTTAGCCCGAACACGAACAGCTTCGAAATGAGTTACCCACCTTACTACAAAATCAAGCATAATTTGCTGCTTTTAAATGCGCAAGAAAATTGTAGAAACGACCATGTTTTATTAAACATCCTGTATATACGTTTTTCAATTAATATTTTGCACGAAGACGTAGCCCCATGAATCCACATTTAATAAGTAACACATTTCGATAAAAATTAAGCTCACTGTGAAATGCCCATGAAAATTGTACCAGGGGTCATATCAAACATCCTGTACATACATATTGCACTTAATATTTAGCCAAAGCATGAACCGTTTCGGAATGAGTTGTCCAATGTAGGAAAGTTATTAATGGATTACTGTTTTAAATGAAAGAAGACAAACTAACTACCAATTTCAACTAAAACTATCTATTAAAACACTTGAACTGCCTTCACATTACAGCCGACTACGACATACCTAAATGATGCATATTTACAATTTTTACAATATAGGTGTACCTAAAATGGTCTCCATACAACACTTCGGACCAACCTCAATTTTCCTAAATTCCGTTTCGTACAGTAAAATAAAGTTTAAACAACTACCCTATAATGAAAGCTTCTCGAAAAGCTAAATCAGCATGAAACACACAAACACATCTTATACTTTCTAATACCGATACAGTGCCGTAGGTTGCACATTTTTCCATGTGGGGTCATAATGGTACACTCCTAAAAATCTCCGTACTGTAAACAAAGCGTGACTACCTAAACACGCCAACAAATCAAATTTTTACGACTATTTTTAATTAAAGGGGGTCTCAATACTGCGCTGCCCCCCAAAGTTTTATATCATTTTAATGGCCCTTCCAAATGATTCATAGATATATTATAAACCCATTTCAATTCCTCAATTTTTAAAGAATTATGAATGATTCCTAAAATCCTGCGGATTAATTTATTAACCACAAAAGCGTGTTAATAATACAAGTGTCCCCCACATGCTCGCGTCCGCGGGGGGCAAATTTATTATTATCACTGTTATTAATTTTTACACGGGGCTCTAACAGTAATTCCTGGAATAATATCAATTAGTCATTAGAAGATCGACAGACATTCCGATGGCCGTCCCCGATTATTTAGATGTATTTGCTACACGGTAATGATAGGACCCGTAAAGTGGGGGGCGCGGACAGATATTGATAGGTTATAGGCCCCCCGCGAGTTGCGCGCTCCACGACTCTGCCCCGCTGGTTTCCCACGGGCCGTGCGCTTCCGATCCCCATGCCACTCGTGACCGAATCACACCTGACAAATGGGGATCACTTTCGTATCTGCTCGTTGAAACCGTGTACGAGATCATTTCGGAATATATACAGGGTGGCCAACTTTAATCGCGTTTCCATAGCAAGCTTATAAGAAAATTTACACAACAGATATAATTATATGAATGTAGAAGAATGCAGATAATGCCGATAATGTCCGTTTACATATTCAATTTTAGAACGAAAACATACAAGTTTGGTGAATATACGGAGTGTCTAATTTAATCACTTTTTCTTCCTCAGCTTATAAGAAGAAGCAAACAACAGATATATTCAAGTTTGTGTTGCAGAATCTCTAAATTTAATGTTCATTTACAAACTACATAGTTTGAATTATAATATCTAAGGTATCCCAAGTTAGGGACCGCGGTGGTCGAGTGCGAGAACGCATTGGCCACTCGAGGTCACAGTAAATGCAGTTGCTCCGTTGGGGCGATCGAATCCCGATTGGGGCGACCGCATTTGTTTAGTTAAGTTTAGGGTGCATGTTGCATGAATGTTTAGTATGTAAGGGACGCCCGCACCCCCCTGAAGTAATGCGAAAGCGGTTCCGGGGGGGAACGGTAGTATGAACGAGTGAGAAAAAAAAAAAGAAAAAAAAAGGTATCCCAAGTTCGATAAATATACAGGGTTTTTCAGGATTTGTAGCAGGATTTTAACACTCGATGGAACTTTTAAAATTAATACAAAAAGTTTTTATAAACATAAGTAGGCAAACGCTTAGTTTTCGAGATACAGGTTGCTCAAATTGTAGGGACCTCGATGGAGCAGTGCGAATACGCGCTATCAGTCGAGGTCACAGTGAAATGCGGTACGATCGGTCGCGTGGTGGAACCCCGGTTGAGGCGACCGTATTACAGTTAGGGTGCATGTTGCATGAATGGATAGTATGTAAGGGATGCCCGCACCCCCCATGAAGTAATACGAAAGCGGTTCCGAGGGGGAGGGGGAGACGGTAGTGTAAATAAATTAAAGAAAAGGTTGTTCAAATTAAATTTTAAAATGAGTTTTTTTAAATACCGTTAACATTTTTTAACCTATTCATTAAAACTTGGTATACTGGGCTTTTTTGATATGAAAAAGCCTATTATGGACAACGTTTTACTATAGCCGCTAGAGGGCGCTCTGTATTGTACTCTTTACGGATTAAAACGACCATAACTTCTTTCGTGGTGTATTTGGCTTTTTATTCTTCGATGCAACCTAATTTCTATAGGATTTATTATTATTATCACACTGTACAATCTTGGAAACGTAGATCCCGTTAAAAAAACGCTAACTTTAGCATCTGTTATATTATTACAACAATAAATTGTTATAAAAATTTAGCAGATACTAAATTTCAAAAGATTATAATAAATCCTATGAAAAATTAGGTTGCATCGAACAATAAAAATCCAAGTATTTCAAAAATGGCCAACTTTGGCAGATTTTGATAAGGGTATCTACCTTTTTTGTTTAGAAAAGCACAAGAAATAAGATTTTTTATTAAGAAAGCCATAAAGTATGTGACAAAAAAGTTATGGTCATTTTAATCCGTAAAGAGTAAACCCCCGTAAACCAACTTTTAATGCAATAGGTACGTTAAAAAATGTTTACGATATTTAAAAAAATTCCATTTTAAAATTTAATTTGAACAACTTTTTTTTTCATTTATTTATACTACCGTCACCCTCTCCCCCCGGAACCGCTTTCGCATTACTTCAGGGGGGTGCAGGCGTCCCTTACACACTAACCATTCATACAACATGCACCCTAAACTTAACTAAGTGAAATACGATCGCCTCAACCGGGGTTCGAGCACGCGGCCGATCGGACCGCATTTCACTGTGACTTCTACTGATAGCGCGTATTCGCACTGCTCCATCGAGGTCCCTACAAATTGAACAACCTGTACCTCGAAAACTAAGCGTTTGCGACCTATGTTTATCTAAACTTTTTGTATTAATTGTAAAAGTTCTATCAAGTTTTGCTACAAAAACCTGAACCACATATATATTTAAATTATTGTTGTAAAAATAGCAAAATTAATGTCTTTCTGCATACTTCATATTGAATGGTAACATATAACGTGTTCCAAATTCAGTGAATATATAGGGTCCAGTTTAATCACCATGCTTATGGCAGGTTATGCGTAGAAAACAAAACACACTTTTTAACACATTTGGTAGAAATGTTAACGTGGCTAGTTCTAAACATTCTACACTATATTCGAATTTCGGGAACTATCCAGGGTGCTCACTTAAATATTTTTGTTCAGATGCACAAAACACCATCCCGAATAGTAGAAATTACTACATAAACTCGAGTTGTATAACAGTTCATATTTGTATTTTTAGTGCTAACGTAGTTTGCTTATTTTTTGTATATTATATAGGGTGGCCACATTACCTATTATTTTCTATATACGTGAATAATAGTTTAAAACAAGAGAAACGCCTTCATATAATGAGATCACAGTTTATATCTTCGTATTCTTACTGTTGACTAACATTTGTGGTGTCCTGGCTTTGATTAAATATACAGGGTGTTATCTCTATTTAAGGGGCTTGTAGTATGATGTTATTGGTGTTAAATATTAACAAAACTTCAAACAGGAAATTGTTCATATCCTTTTCGGGACATATGCTGATTACGATTTCTTTGATTGTTTTTGATCGTACTGTAATGTCCCTTATGTAACACTTTCGACACCCTGTATATATGAGAGATCACTTTTGTTTTCACCAAAACAAATTACATCGCATAACGGTTTGGACGTGAGTCTCTTAGACATTACACAGATGGTATCCCAAATTCCTCAAATATACAGGGCGACTTACTTGAATTACTTATTATTTTTAGGATGTACACAAGAAAGTTTAAATATTAGAACGATAAAAATCGCATCATAAAGTATTGTATAACAGTGTACGCATTTGCACATTTAGTGATTATATATACTGAGTGTTATATTTCATATTTTTTTAGTAGGTATATGTAAGGTTACTGTTTACTGGTATTCTGTTGGCAGGATATTCAAGAAATTGTCCTAGAATCACTACTTATACATTTTAGAGAATGCTGTTGTTTGTATACAAAACTTCGTAACTATACAGGGTGTTTATTTTAACTGACGGGTTAATTTTTCCAAATATATACATAAGAGGAATCCATTTCAAATTATTGTTCTTAAGTATGTTTATTTTTAAATTTTAGAATATATTGTTAATGATGTGGAGATGCAAAATTTAATAATTATGCAGAGTGGTTACGTTAACGAATAAGTTATAATGTGTACAATTAGTAGTTAAATTGTTACTCTCATTGCTTCGTAATTTTAATGATAAGTGTCACTTCAATAGATATACAAGACGTTCGAAGTGATTCTTGTGAATTACATATAAAAGTATCTATATTGAACATCTTTCTAATTGATATTCTAAGACATGTAATATCTCTTGGTGGAATATACAGGGTGTATCAGAAACAGATACAATTATTTTTTTGAATTAAAACATAAAATAAAATTTTGTTTGAGAACTGCTGATGATACATAAAAATGCATTTAAGCTGTAGAAGGTTATTACCTATTTGTAAAGTAAATCCAAAGTGGCAAACACATAAAAACTTGTCTGGCTTGTGATAAACTACGGAACTGGGATGATAAGAAATTTTTTTGAACTTCTATCTTACTCTCTCCTTTGCATAACATGTCTTTGAACTCAAATTTTTGTTATTATCCTGCGGTACTCCAACAATTTTGTGTCAAATTTTCAATTATTATTATTATTATTGGTCATATCTCAAGGGTCCCGTTGCCACAGAAATGTTTTTTCTATTTTGTATATACATATTGTAATCTACCATCGGATTTAATATTTTTACCTATTTCTGATACACCCTGTATACAGAGGTGTGTTGTTCTAACA
>JABXWE010050677.1:0-14463 GCA_014611495.1 Limonius californicus | reverse complement strand
CATTTGTGCCAGCTATTGGCAGTATAGCCAAGGATTGGCATAAGAATTGAACCACTGATTGGCAGGATAGCCAATCATTGGCATTGGAGATTGAACCGTTGATTGGCATCTGGTACATCTTCGACATTTTATTCCAAGTTTTGTACAATAAATATTTTGCACACAAAAATACCACAGCTCTCTATATACGGTCGCCTTACTTTATACTTCAACTCGTTTTCCAGTGGTAATTAGCTGAATAGTCATCTTCGGCTCTAAATACATGGTGTAGAGGCATTTTGGGCGCAGTTTTTCGTACAATGGTCGAGGCTGCCTTTGAAGCATTTTCGAAGCGTTTTTCCAAGTAGTGTTCTTATTTGTTCCGTAGGTATTTATTCTGTGGTATAACGGCTGATTCTGAGTTCAGTTGAGCACCACAAGAGGGGGGTCGTGAGAAAAATTTTGGTCTAAAGGGGGACGCGTTTAAAAAAATTTGGGAACCACTGCTGTAAACTAAACAATGCATATTATTTCTTGGAGTTGATTCCTTTCTTTATAATTTTGTTAGTTCAGTACTTTTGGTTTTAGATTCATTTGTTAATTAATTATGCCTCATATTTATTGGGACCAATATTGATAGGATTACATTAGACAAAGTGTGTCTTGTTAACTTCTAAGAATTGATTCCTTAAAAGCTTGATCATGTGTCAACATTACAATATATCAATTACAAATCACCCATTACCGGTTAGAAATACAGTGCGATCGTAAGATGTCCTCCCCTTCTACTAACTTTTGAACGACTTGATATTTTTTCACATAATTTTGTGTGCGTTAATGGGAGGCTAAATATACTTTTTAGCCCATATTTAAATTTTATAACTGTCAAAATGGCGGCTAGGCGCCATCTTGAACTATTTTTTTAAATAGCAATGTGGGTCGGGTGACACCTCATTTGAAAGGTATTTTAATTCTACGTCTGATCCTGGAGTTTCATAAAAAAATATTCATCCAGAAAAAAAATGACAGATGATTAAAAATAACAAATTTATGGGAAAAACTAAGAATAAAGCAAAAAAGGTATGCTTTGGAAATGTTCACCATTGAAGAATGAAGAAGAAGAAGATTTTAAAACACAACAAACTGAATAGTAATACTATTTTAATAAATGTTCAAAGTGTGCTCCTTGAACTTCTTGGCAATAGAAAAACCTATTTAATATCTCTTCCCGTACTTTCTGGAAAATTTCAACTCCGATATTTGCACAAGCCTCTGTTATTTTACGTCGTAAATCCAAAAGGGAATCGGGTTCTGTTTGAAAAACTTTCAATTTAATATACCCCCACAAACAAGTCCAACAGAGTCAGGTCAGGTAATCGCAGAGGCCATTCTTTTGGACCACGACGACCAATCCATCGTCGAGGATACTTTGCATGGAGATTATTGCGAACTAGTCTGTTAAAATGCGGAGGAGCGCCGTCTTGCTGGAATATGATATCCATGTCAAATTCATTTGGATTATTACTTTCAGCAATCTCAACTATTAACGGATGGATAAGGTTTTCCAGCATGTTGAAGTACAATTCCCCAGTAAGGTTTCCGTTGATAAATAAGGGACCTAAGATATGGTCGCCAAGTATTCCTATTCATACATTCAATTTTTGCTGAAATTGGGTGTGAACTTTCCGGAAAACATGGAGATTTTCATCGCACCAATATCTTACATTTTGTCTGTTAACAAACCAATTTTAAAAAATGTGCGTTCGGCACTAAAACAGATATTGCGAAGATAGGATGGGTTCTGTTTTAAAAACTTTTTGACAGTTGCCGCCGATACATCACATATCGCAGCTACATGTGATGTTGATTGCTGAGAATGTACTACCATTTCACCTTCTATCTGAATTTGTTTGTCTTCTGAAATTGCGGGTCGTCCCAAGGCTTTTCCTGTTTTGCACACTTCCGGTGGTAATACATTTTTGCAAAAGTTCTCTTAAATACGTCGTCGAAATAGGACGGTCAGGAATATGTTTATTAAATATTCTTCCGGCTTCGTGAATGTTTCGATTGGCTTCAGCAAAAATAAAAACTGCTGCAGGGTTTTCCTGCAAAGTTTGAACATTCGCCATAATTATTGTTAGTACCACCGGGTTTAACACTCAATATTCACACGTGAGCAAACACAATAACTGAATTAAACTGAGAACAGAAAGACTAATTATTTCAATTGATTTACTTCTGTTGTTTCGCCTCCTACATTTTATTAACTTTTGCCTAATATTGGAAACAGATAATTTAGAAGCCTGTCATTTGTTTTTCAATCTATAAAAAAAAAAGAGACCTTTCAAATGACGCGTCACTTGACCCCCATTGCCATTTAAGAAAATATTTCAAAATGACGGCTAGGCATCATTTTGAAAGTTATAAAATTTAAATATGTATTAAAAAGTAGTATTTAGCCTTCCATTAAAGCACATAAAATTTTGTGAAGAAATATCAAGTCGTTCAAGTTAGTAGGGGAGAGGACATTTTACGAACGCATTGTATTGATTATGTTCTAATTTGAATATGAGGGTTTCTACTTTCTTAAATGGCACAAAGGGCTCTGCATACAATTTAAAAATCTTTGTAGCATCTTATCAATTAGAATGCTAAAATCTATTTATTAACCCATTTATGAAGTTTCAGCATATTATTAAACTTCTTACCATTACAGCATTTGCAATAACTAAACGTGTATTTTAACAATGAAGTTGCCATTTTCAATAGAGAACGCAGCATTCAGATTAGTTAAAGGAACTTTGGCTAAAGAAAGCCAATCAAGATATGTTCTTCACTAAGTTAACAATGGAAGTCTAATTGTTATTAATAGTATACATTTTGAAGAATCAAAAACAGTTTGCTGGGTTATCTTTGATTTTATTTGTTTCAAAATATACATACTATAATTTAAATATTATCTACAAAATTCATTCGGTAATTATAAATATCTTGTACTGTAAAATACCTCTTCAGACCAACCGTTCTACAAAAATTTGCTTCAAATATTGTAAGCTAATATACTTACAAATAAAAGCAAAAAGTTATAGCTTAACTAAGTTTAGGCGGCCCATTACCACAATTCTAATAAAACATAACTCTCAAAATATACATTTTAACAAAATAAAAATATTGATCAATTTTGCAACAAACAAGAAAATACTTAATTGTTATTATGAATCCATGTAAGAGCAGCTCGAATATTGGACAGCTTAGCTCTACGAAGGAAACTAGCAATAAGCAGATACTCTGGATAAGTTCGTCGACCGGTATTGTTACCATCCACAGAAAATGTTTCCCAACGATTTGGGTTACTATGGAGTCTTCCTTCACAAAGGACCTTTGTTGTTAAACACAGAAGCCATTGCAAAATCTGAAAAAATTGACATAATTTTCTAATACATCAATATAACAAAAGCTTTTACTTCTGTACTGGACGGCAATTTAAGATTCTCCGATTTTAACCATGTGCTTGGAGCCCATAAAAACAACTGACATACGTTTGCAGCAATACTCGGATCAAGGCGCTATTAATAAATCCACAATTAGTTTGTCTCTGTAAAGGTACAACTACAATACCATATACCTTGCTGGGATTGCGCCTCAGGATATTCTTTACAAGAGCTCTAATTACAGTAGGAACTTCTTCTGGTAACTCTGGCAACTGTTCATCCTTATAGTCCACATTCTTTAACTTGACCCAGCCTTCGCCGTCGTAAAATGGATTATTCATGCCAAATATTTCATAAGCAATACTTCCTGCAGCCCACATGTCTGACTTGGAATAATTTAAAACACTGAATGTTCCTGGGGTTTGAGTTATAATTTCTGGTGCCATAAGCGCAGTGTTTCCACCTGAAGGCAAATGAATTAGTAATAAAACTTTGCACTGAATGTCATCTGATTTGAATTAAAGGTTGTTGTGGCTTACTTCTTCAATGTGTAATCTTAACCGTAAAATAAAATATTGAAAAATAGTAACGCTCATCATAAAGTACAAGTCTTCTAACTATACTAATGAATTACCTTATCTTTTCAGCAAAGATATGTATTTAGAGAATGCTTAATTAAAGTCACAAAATATACGAGGGGTACTCTTTAAATAAGGTCAGTTTATGAATGAGAGTGAACATGACGCGCGATCGCCGCAGTGCGCTTGCGCGTCTGCTCCCAGCATGCTTTGCGCGCGTTTAGACCCATTTGCAGCCGTATCGTCTGTCTGTGTGCTGAACTGTAGAAGTTTATAATGTTTAAGAAAATTGAGTCGCCCGCGACTGAGACACGATCAGGAAGGAGATGAATTGTTGGACCACATCGTTACAGCAGATGCGACTTGGGTGTCTCACATGACTCCTGGGTCCAGGCAACAGTCAATGGAATGGCGACACACATCGTCGCCAACTAAAGTGAAAGCCAAACAGACAATTTCAGCACGAAAGATCATGGCAACTGTCTTTTGGGACAGGAAAGGGATTTTCTTAGTGGATTTCATGCCGAGATGATGCATATTGTGTGGCATTGAGGAAACTCCGGCGTGGCATACAAAACAAGCGGCGTGGCCTATTGTCTTCCGGTGTGGTGTTGCTCCATGACAATGCAAGGCCACATGTTTCTGCACAAACACAAGGTCTAATCAGGTCTTTTGGATAGGAACAACTAGATCATCCAGTCCAGACCTTGCACCCAGTGATTTTCACTTCTTCGGTACTTAAAGGAGTTCCTTGGTGGTCAACGGTTCAACGACGACGAAGAAATGAAAACTGCAGTCATGGATTGGGCTTCTTCACAGGCGGCAAATTTCTTTGACGTCACAATTCAAAAACTTGTTGAGCAGTATGACAAATGTTTGAACAAAAATGTAAATTATGTAGAAAAGTAGATAAGAGTATGTAGAATATGGAACAAATATATTTTAGTGATATTTATAGTATTTTTATTCTTATTAAATAACAGACCTTATTTAAAAAATACCCCTCGTATCTATAGTTCCATTTAAACCAAATGTAAACAGGCAAAAGGAGTATTTTATAGAACTATTTGAATACCAGCACAACAAGCAGTTGCACCTGAAATTGGATCTCTAACCTTTAAAGAAAGGAGAGAAGCTGTACAGAACCAACAAAATTACAAGACCTCTGAAGTAGAGATGGAACAGATTCAGAATTGATAGAAGCCAGAGGAGACTAACATTGGCAAAATGTATCCACATACTAACAATTTACTTTTGAAAAGAAAAATTCCATATGAATGGAAACTTGGCATTATACATCCAATATAGAACATATTCTAAGAAGAGAAGGGCTGTTAAAGACAATTATCGAGGGTACAGCAGAAGAGAAAAACCCGAGAGGAAGACCCCGCCTTCGGTACATAAGACAAATAATGGAAGACACAGGAAGCAGAAGCTATGAAGACATGAAAAGGAAGGCTTCCAATAAAAAACAGTGGAGTGTTGCTTCAAACCAGTCTGCAGACTAAGGACCATGGAGGATACAAAAAAAGGAAACAAATTAGAATGTTCCAATTATAATTTACAACATACTCATAAGCTTGATGCCTAAATGACTTTTATCGTATAAACTTTGGAAAACCCCTTACCACCATATTAGAACACCTAAATTATGTATTTAGGCAACTAAGCTGCCATCTTCAGTAGGAACTTGGACTAAAGTAACTTAGCTGCGAAATACCTCTGGAGATAAGTTCTTCATCAAGTCAACAATGGACATCCATAGATTACTTCCATTGTTAAATCATGGTAGTAAAAGGTTTTCCAAAGTTTATATACTTAAACCACTATTCAATACGAAGACCATACTACAAATACTACAAAAATATAATGAAAAGAAAAATGCCTTGAATATAATATCCACCTCCATAAGATACAGGGTGATTCAAAAGGTATGGTTCAAACTTAAGGGTGTGATGTGGGATGTTACACGAAGCAAACGATGTTAATAAACCCATGTCTTATTCCCAACCGTTATCTAGTTACAGAGGATTTCCTTGTTTTTATCATTGTCTGTTAAATCAAGTCATTGCGATGTGTGTGACATGTTAAAAATCACTACTGGAGTTGAAATTACCCCAGATAGACAAAATCCTTAGTTAGGGTGTACAATGGGCCATACAGCCTAAGTGCATAGAGATGCATGGAAAACCGCGTCCTAGATCTCGCTCTTTCCAAGCAAGCAATAGGAAATAAGTCAAACAAATCCTAATTTGTTATGACAGAAGGTGTTTCAAGCTTGAATTATTGTTGTTTTCTAAGTGTGGTAATTATGTAGCCCTTTTTCTGCAGGTGAAAATGCAGAAATGCAAAAACAAGGAAATCCTCTGTAACTAGAAAACGGTTGGGAATAAGACATGGGTTTATTAACATCGTTTGCTTCGTGTAACATCCCACATCACACTCTTAAGTTTGGGCCACAACTTCTGAATCACCCTGTATATATGGACTTCCAAGCGTTTGGTAAGATAAACAGGAAAAAATGCTACATTTCCAGTAGCTGGAAATACTCCAAAAACTAATGAATTTAATACAAGTACCATTAAAAGATAGAAAAGCAACAGTACAATTCTGACACAGAAAATAACTAACCGACTGAAACGAGATATCTTTATTCAACCTAATATTTGAGTTGATCATAAGAAAACTTGACTTGTACTACTAAGAGGACGCAACTGTATGCATATGCAAATGATGTTGCAAATACTTATAAGCTGAGATAAAGAAGATTTGATTAAGTAAATTATCCAACTAGCTGAAGCAACCTTAAGATTTGGATTAAACACCAACCAATTCTGCCTAGTAAATCTTCTCTCGAGTACAAGTGCTTACACTTTCTGTGGTTCGGAGCCCATGTTAAGCTGTAGATCCTCTGTGCCTGTGATACTTTAAAGAGACGATCACTATGTCTCGTAAGAGACGAAGCACTTGAAGAAGAAACACAAGGAAGGCAGTAAAATGAAGCTCAAGGAGATCCTTGTTCTTTTGTATTAATTTACGATTCATTACTTATATTAAAAATCAAAGGAACAGATGTGGAAGTTTTATTAGGGCAAATTACCTGTTTTATCTCACCTAATTTATTTGATTTTTATTTTTACTGCAAATTTCCGACTTATATTTTGTTAAAAACTACATAAAAGTTTTATACTTCATAAATTTAATGCTTTACTTAAAATCTGAATTTGCTTGTTATGTAAACATACTCCCTTAGATTAAAACCTCAAATATCAACCAAATATAATTCTAACAACCAGAAGAGAATTACAAACCTTTATCAACTTCATAACTAGTGTAAGGCAACATTAATCCATTCTTTTTATCAGCAAGACAACAACCAAAATCACTGATTACAAGAACTGGTGTGCAATCATCGACTGTGTCCAGGAGTAGGTTATCGGCTTTCAAATCTCTGTGGGATATGCCATACAAATTTAAATGTGCAATACCTTCCAGGAACTGAGCAAGTAAAAGTATTGCTACCCTAAGTGACGGTTGGGTTGAAGATAAATATTGTTGCAGGCTACAGTTATATCTGCAATTAAAGAACTTATTTTTTAAGAGTGAATTAAAATATGTAAATTAAAACCAAACCGTTTCATAAGCAAAAACAGCGACATATTTCGTCCTTCCCCATCAGGATAAATTCGTTGAGGTAAAGCAGCGGGGTACAACTTTTTAGCATCAGTGAGTTCAGGTATGCGATCTGTGAAAACTGAAAACATTGTCACAATATTGGGATGTGGAGACAAATGGATTCTTCTATTGGCCAACCTGTAATTAATAATTTCTAACTACTAATTTTCTTTCATATGAATCATACAATTATACTTACTCAACTTCCCAATCATCATTGCAAACAGTATTATGATAGTGTCTGGCTGGTACAGTCTCTCTATACATTGCTCGAAGGATGGCCATAGAATTTGACTGAATATCATAATTAAACATCATTTTCAATGCAAGTGGATGCTTTGAAAATGTGTCTTCTTCTACCTGGATTTTTTCGGATTTCTTTTCATTATTTGTTTCATCAATAGCATTTTGCTTTAAACATGCTGCATAGACAACTGCATTTGCACCTTTTGCTATAGGCCTTTCAAGTGATAAATCGTTTAAGCTGATTGATGCTCCTTCACACTTTGCTTCTTCTATGTCCACAATATTATCTTCTACATTCCACTTTATTTTTGAAATTGCTTCCTAAGTACACACAAATTTTTACAAGTGGAATACACAGTTCACTACCTTAATACTTACTCTGATTTCCCAGCAGACTCCCTCCAATTCTTCCTCTTTCGTCAAAATACCTGTACCTGAAGCTAAACTGACACCAACCAATGCGAAAAATGGACCAGAATCACCAAATAAGATCCTAAAATTTCCTTTACAACATCATACATTTAAAACGCTCTTGGATTCATACCTTCTTGCAGCTTTCCTTCGCAGCTCCGATGCTAAACTATTTGTAACCCGATTAAGTACATTGTCGATGAAAATTCGTCGTGCATGGACACTAAACTGCAAACCAACATTCCTTAATGCGAAGTTTCGGGGTACAACTCTTGTGTCGAGTTTAGGGGCGGCCTCCTGGACAACATTAAGTTTCTCCGCAATGTTTGTTGTGTTGTAGTCTCGCCTACAGATGTTTCGCAGATAGGTTTGACCATGTCTGACTAGGCGGGTTCCTAAAGCCCTTATAGACATTTTGCTCAAATTTTTCAAATATCACCTACCCCAGCCGGGGGGCGCACACACCGGAAACAACAGTTACAGCTTTTTGCGTCTTTTCTGCACTTCGCAAAACAAATTTAGACATTACAGCACAACAAAAAAATTTGACACTTTGACACTTGTTCTTCTTACGCTTACCTATTAATATAGGGTGACCTCTAGTGGTATAGTTGTAAACAATTTAAATTTTGTAGTACGAATTGCAACCATTTGTGAGGTGTATCGTTAATTTATGTGTTTTAGTCTATTATACATTGTTTCTAAATAAGTTAAATTAAAATTCAATTATATTATTTAAGTATATGTACATAAAGATTCCTACAGGGTAGGCGTTATAGTTCACATAAGTGGAGGCATCTAGAAGTGATTTAGTAACCACCAACAGTATTCTCCCTTCAACAAAACTACAAAATTTGACGTTTTGTGAAGGGGTATAAAGCTCTTTTCATTTTCATTGTTAATTATATTTTACTGATGAAACAATAGTACTGAACAATAGCGTAATAAAGTATGATAAATAATAACATAGAAAAATTAGCCGAAGAGTTAGAAAAACAAGAACTAGAGGTAAGATGGTTAAATAGAAACATTGAGGTTATGAGATAATTTTGATATTTTGCCAGGCTCCCAATGGAATTGCTGTGCCTCAAGTTTATGCACAATTACTAGCAATTTATTTATACCAAAACGATTTGTAAGTGCAAAGTTTCGATAGCTATAAATGTATACATGTATTAAGGTGTCTTTTTTAGATGCAATGCCAAGTATTTATGGAAACGTATTCCTGCAAATATTAAAACCTCATCGGCGGAACTAGGACATATTTGGACTGTAGGACAACACATGTGGAAAAGAGATTTTCCTGCTATTTATAAAGCTTTAAATGCAGTAACATGGAGCGATACAGTAGCAGATATAATGAAAAAATTACATGGTATTTTATCGTATTTTAAGGCCTTCACAGATAATACTGTTTGATTTTGTTATAGAAAAGGTTCGCACTAGAGCAGTTGATTTAATTTCACAAGCATATTCCACAATAACACTCGATATGGTAGCCGCAATGACGGGACTATCTACCGATATCGCAGGAGCTTCATGCGTGGAGCGTGGGTGGACCATAGAAGCAGATACGCATGTAGTACATCCTGTAAGGCCTAGTCCACTACCCTCTGGAGATACTTCTAGCGAAGATCAGCTATATAAACTTACCGATTTTGTATCGTTTCTGGAGAATTAATAAAATTTTTATTACGCTTTTCAATGGTTTGTTTTAACTTATTTTTTGTAATAAACAAATATTTATTTACATTTGTAATAGGATAGTATATTAATTTACTTTCTTTAATTTAAATTTTATATTATAAATATTAGTAAAACCATGAATTAAAACAGGAATTTATTTTTGATGATTTTTCTCTTTATCTTATTTACTATAAATAAAATTGATTTATAAATATTTTGATGTAAAAGTGTTATTATTACATTAATTCAATTTGCAAAGCCTCTCATTAGATTATTTTATTGTAACTTTAAATGGGAATATTTTTCTTAATTTAACTTTGCTTCTGGTCGTTGAAATTATAGTTTTGAAATGCTGCTATTTGTAATCAATAACCCAAATAGATAGGCACCCCGTCGTTTGTTATCCCTAATACTAATTAATTACATAAATCTTATTTATAAAGCTTGTTTAATAAAGTCAAAGGTCACAAAAGAGCAGACGTCGTGCAAACATAACTTAAGGCAGGTGGAGCCCGACTGTCTATGATATCATTGATTTTTCGTAAAAACTACAGCTCTGCTCTAAATGCTACTGTTAATATCGATTTTGACCTTAAATTTTATTTCATGATGTACAAACAAAAAACAGACTGTTTTGCAGTTGATTAGTTTATTCACGAAAACCATTAGTATTCCTTTTACGTGGGGTATGGGCATCGGTCGATCTATAAACTAGCAAATAAAAATTTGACTAATGAATTTTTCATTAAAAAGATGTGTGCTTTACACGATTGTAAATAATTCATAAATTTAAACTACCGATAGCGGGACAGATGTTAAATTGTCCGAGGGTGGAGTTGGAAACGAACATCTGACAAGCGGTGTTGCCAATTTATGCACATTGTCTTTAGTAGTAGGACTTCAACAGAACATCTATTTAATAAACATCTGGTAATTTTTCTTTATTTGTCGTTACTGACAAATCATTATTCATTTAGGATAGAATAGAATTTTTAGCATAGAAACAGCTATTGTCATACTATAAAAATTGCAGGGAATCTTTTTCTGTACCAACTAAAATTAGTTTAGACATATGTACAAGGTATTTGGTGGGACTGGGACAAACTAAACTAATGCTTTTTTTTTTATAGGAAGTCCTGTAAACTGTTAGGTGTTACATATATCATAATAAAACATTGTAATTGGAGTTGTAAACCTTATTATTTTCGCGTTATTCAATTGTTTTTATAAATTTTGAACAAAATTTGTTAGCATAAGGAAGAACTAGTTATATATCTCATTTGGCAAAAAATTGATTGGTGTTTAGTCCATTAAATTATTTTTTATTTAACATAAAAAACAGAGAGCGAAATCATATTCCTTTTCTAGTTAATTTTTTTTATTGAAACATGATAATTCTTGGGGCAACAGTAGATAAGTAATTACAATGGAAAATTAATTAGATAATAAATATTGCTGTCCACTGTTATACAAATTACAGCTGTTCATGGGAAAAAATCTACTATAAGTTTGTTCCACCACCTCGAGAAACCGTTCATCGTATGGTCACACGCATGCGCAATATATAAAACGCTTTCCAACCAAAAATTGACTGTTTATCGGACGATTCTATTGGCGTTCTAACCAAACTTGTAACCGTTCGTGAACGGTTTCTGCACGGTCATTTCTGTATATAGGCAAAAGTAAAAACTGTTTGGACTGACCTACGCATAGCATTTCATCCATTGTTTGTCATATTTTGGACTGTACAATTAAGAGTGATTAGCTATGTTTGTTTTTATTGACTGTAAGAATGATTAAGCCGGCGGCGGTGGTCTAGTGGTTAGCGCATTTGCCTTTAGATCCGAGGGACGCGGGATCGAACCTGGCCAAGGTCAGTGAGATTTTTCCAGCTGGGAAAAATCTGAAAATGCGCCTTCTGTCGGATAAGAAGTAAAGCCGTAGGTCCAGGTCCCGTACCACTGCGATGTGTGACACGCTAAAAATCACTACTGGAGTTGGAACTACCCCAGATAGGCAAAATTCTTAGTTAGGGTGTACAATGGGCCATATGGCCTAAGTGCATAGAGATGCTTGGAAAACCGCGTCCTAGATCTCGCTCTTTCGAAGCAAGCAAGCAAGGATGATTAATACAGCAGACAGTGATGTTTTATCCGATGAAACTAGCAAGGTTGATTTAGAACTCGCGCAAATGTTTAAAATATATCTAAGCATAATAATTGAATTTAGAAAAATTTCTGCGTAAAAACGAAATGGTAAATCTTAATCTGAATGGAATATGACTTTTTAGTTTTCATTAGTTCAACAAAATAATATTCAAAAAGAGGAAAGTATATTACAAACTGGCCTAAAGCCTGACTCGATTATATGTAAAAGTCTAGATACTGCTCTTATAGTAAAGTATATTGTCCAATCATTTGTAAATTTGTAATAAATATTTTACTTTGATAAATTTTATGTACCAATAAACATAATAAACTGCGTGGTGTTCAGTTTGTTCTTTTAATATTTTAAGGCCACCTGGGGCCATAAATTAGAGCCACATATTACCTAAATCCTGACTATTTCAATAAAATAAGTAATAACGAAAAGAATATTTCGTTATACAGATAAATCGCATCGAAGATAATGAAAAAAGGCTTTTAAGTGGCTCTATTTTAAAGGAAATATTTAGTGGAAAATGTAAAATCAACTTTTCATACACAAAATATAGTATAAATAGAGTATAATAGTAGCAGTAGTATGTATAGTACATTTCAAGACATGTTTACATATCAAACATATGCAGTGATTACCTTCTACATATTTCTTGAAATAGCATAGTATACCGTACAAAAGAAATGGTATTGCAAAGTTGGTTGGCTATAAAAGAGATATATGGATTTATAATTTAGACTAATTTATGTTAATATTGCATTTACCACGTAAGTCATTTAATATTAGGTGGAAGAAAGAAAAGAAACAAATGGTTGCCAACCATTTCACTGCTGCAAGAAATAGTTCGATTGAATTTGTATGGAAATAAATTCTTTTTCTTCGTAATTTCTTAATAAGCCAGCGGTATTTTCCTTCACATTTATCCAAGGGTGTCCTTTCATCTCTTCTTTGGTCTGCCCATGTTCCCCCTCCAATTTAGGGCGTTCATCTCTTGCAATTTTAACCATTCTGCCTTCGCCCCTGCGTTCTATATGCATATTCCATTCTGTTTTCTTTCGTGAGATCCAGTCACTGATATATTCAGTGTGACATGTTTGTCTTATATTGACATTGGGTACTCTGTTAAATCTTGTTTTGTCAGCTATTCTTCGCAGACTACGCATTTCCTTAACTTCTTTTTGTTTCTGCTTCTAGCTACATATTTGTGGCATTGTTTCAGAGGCGTATGCTAATACGGGTCGTACCACCCTTTTGTATAGATATAGGTACTAAATACTAGTTTTAGGGTTCCTGCTTAAATGTTTGCTATTCCAGATAGTGTAGATCTTTTCTTCTGTTTCGTTTTTGAGGTTTCGCGTATACTTGTAATATTTATGCTCAGACACTTAATTTGCAAATGTGGTTTGTTCGAGGGTTTTTTGGATATTGTATGTTTTGCATGTAATATAGAAATGATGTAACGTTCTTTGTAGATTGTCTTCAATGTCTGATATTAGCACAGCATCAGCTGCGTAGCATCCCATTTGGTAAAGTTTCTTAGTTTTATTTAATTTTATTATTTAATTCATGATCAAACTGATCAACAGCGGGCTCAGTCAATCCCCTTGCCTTATTCCTTTTTGTGTGGGTTCGATATCGGATATTTCAGCATGGTACTTAATTCTCATGGAGTTATCTGTATAGGTATGTCTTTTATAGTTTGTATAAGGGAGTTCGGGATTTGCTTTCCTGTTTTCTACTTTATTGTGAATATTACATCGTTACAAGAACGTCCAGTGCAAAATCCTTCTTCCTTGTCTTTGAAGTTTAGTAATTGCAGGTTGTTACCAGCTTTACTGGACTAGAAAGAAGGAGGGGTGAGAGGCGGGGGAAAGGCGGGAACGGAGCTTAAGAACAAGGCGGAAAGGAAAAGGAAAGAGCCGGCCTCGGTTGCCTAGTGGTTAGCGCATTTGCCTTTAGATCCGAGGGACGCGGGATCGAACCTAGCCAAGGTCGGCGAGATTTTTCTAGCGGGGAAAAAATCTGAAAATGCGCCTTCTGTCGGATAAGAACTAAAGCCGTAGGTCCCGTGTCACTGCGATGTATAACACGTTAAAAATCACTACTGGAGTTGGAATTACCCCAAATAGGCAAAATTCTTAGTTAGGGTGTACAATGGGCCATATGGCCTAAGTGCATAGAGATGTTTGGAAAACCGCGTCCTAGATCTCGCTCTTTCAAAGCAAGCAAGCAAGCAAAAGGAAAGAAGAAATGGAAAGAGGAAAGGGGGACTGATTGGAGAAGGGTGGAAAATATAGGGA
>JABXWE010050672.1:0-13776 GCA_014611495.1 Limonius californicus | reverse complement strand
AATTACTATTTAGAGCTGTCGCTTCTTTATGGTGGTATTTTATGTGCATGTTGTAGTTTATTTTATACACTCTGCTAGAGAATTATATTTGTTTTTCAGAGAAAAATAAGCAAAATTAAAATTGATTTAATATGCCATTGAATTGAAACAATTGCCTGCAATTAAACAAGTGGTATGTTTGATACTTCAGTTGCAGTTTACAATGGTCAATTTATTTAGAATAAACGGGATAAAATGAACAATTTAGATTAATTAGTGGGTATTGTGGCTTTAAAGGTTTAGAAAGGTCACTTACAGTTTATATTTAAATTTATTTCTATTTTAATTTCACCATTTTCGATTTTAATCTCAAAATTCTGATGTTGTGCTTCAAATGTTGAAATTTCTAACGGTTTTTAAAATTTTAGAAATATTGTGCATGATTGTTTCAGTTTTCTAATGTAAACATTGATTTGTGGGATGAATATATACCAGTTGAAAAGTTATCATAGGCAGACAATATAATGGTCATAACACTTAGAAAAGAGAAGTGCCAGTACGTTACAAATTTCCACAAAGAAAATTCAGAATATTTAAGATTAAAATCTATATAAATTTTAAAATATCCCTTCTATGTAGTAACATATCCACTAAATCTCTTAAATTTATCCACTCTGCCACATTTAATCAAAATATAAAAAATACAACTCTGTAAAACATAATTGAAACATTATATTCGCAAATTTCATAACATAATCCTATTAAATATTTACACATATGAAGAGTAAATAAGTTTTTTTAACAGATTACTAAAAAAAAACTATTGCATGCAATTTAATAGAAAGGCAGAAGAGGTCATCACTGAAAAGAAATTAGTTATCAGCAGATTATAGAAAATACTCTTATTTGATAATATGTAGGGTTTAATCAGGTTAAAGCAACAATTAGGTCATGTCAAAGGCTCTAGCATCATCTGAAATCTAGCTTCCTCCACTCTGGCCCTACAAATTATTATTACTTTTTGGCACCAGGTCAGAAATGTATGCTATACACGCTTACTAAGGCTAAAATAAAGGTTACTATTGTTACTACACTAAACATTTAATATAGGATTTGAAGAAGCAACATATTTTTACAAATTTGGAAGGTATTTATTTGCCACTTTGTTTTCTTGTTGTTCAGTTTGCTGTTATTAGCAGATCACACTATAAAGTACACTAATTGCAACATATAGATATGTTGAATAACTTTTTTAAATTGTTTAACTGTAAAAAAACCAGTGAAACAAACGAATCTTTTTATTGTTTAGCCTTGCAAGCCAAACTTTCATGGGGTGTAGAGCCTCACCATTATTATTAATGTAGTAAGAAAACTAGAAATATGATAGATTATTAAATTAATAATTTAGTGAATAGTGTTATTAATAAATTTACAGTTTTATTTTCTTACCAAATTACAACTATATTTTTTTGTAGTTTCCTGCAAACAGAAAGCATTATAAAAAACTGTTTAAAAGCTCTCAGCGTAGTAAAGGGAAAGACATCATTTAAAGCTAATTGGCCTGGTACCAATGTTCAAATTCCTGAAAGTGATTGCAATGTACTAATTACTCTGTTAGAGTCTCTCAAAACAGAGTGCATTGTAACTAGAACAATGGAATGTAGGTAAGTTATATTGTGTTAAGCAATATTAAATATGATCTATTGAGTTAATAAACAAAAATTAGTATGCTGTGTTTGTGTAAGTGTTTGTTTGTGTACAAGAAAGCAGAATAAAAACTACATTTGAAATGTTGCTTAAACTACTAGGTTTTAATTTAATTTTTGTGTTTTTAATAGTGATATATATGAGAGCGATGAATTTGAAAGTGACGGTACAATAATAGACGATGTAGTTGAAAATGTATATCCAGTGGAGAGACACAGTGACAGTAAGTACATCAAAGTTGTCAATCTTGAAATAAAACAGTAATGTATTACAAAATACCAAAAAATTGTTATACTATTTTTTTAACAGATCAATCTACCAGTAAAAGTTGTGAACAACAAAACTTTACTTTAGAGAAGGTGAAAAAACATGGTCAAGTATTAAATGCAGATGTCCCAGAATTTATTCCTCGAAGTTTGAAACGTGATGTTAATAACAGCCCTGTAATAAGTAATTCGTTGTTAAATTCAACACTTGAAACTAACATGTCTTCTACCACTGAAAACAAAGAGCCTTCTGAAATTAACAAAAATACAGCACAGTCTTCAGAATACCAGGCTGAAGGTTGTCACAAAATGATGGAAGAATCGCTTCAAACAAAAATAACATCTAGTAATGTATTCACTCAAACGCCTGAACAAGTACAGGAAATTTCTGAATGTAAGGTAGGTAAAGAAAACCTAGTTAAGGCTTCACTCTTATAATATTAATGTTAACCTATTTGGTTTCACCGTTGAGCAAAGGCTTCCCCCTCTTTTCTCTATTTCTTCTTATCCCTTGTTTTCTCCCACCATTGTTTCCCTGCCTTTTGATCAATTTCTTCTACCCATTTTTTCATGGTCCTCTCTTTTCTGTTCACTCTCATGAATTTCTAGTTCATTAACTAACATAATCTACAAAAATAGAATTGTGGAAATCTACCTACAGAAATGGCAATCTACCAGGGGGTTCACACAGATAAAACTTTAGGTATCATTAACTGAAATTTCTTTAAACGGTTCCTAAAGAAAAGAACAAACTGAGGCTAAAAAAATCGTAGATCCAAAAAAAGTGGTAACTGTATTAGCTAAATTTAAATTTAAATCTGCCTTTTTTTTCCAAGAAGTATGCACCTATCGTCATTAACATAGCATTAATACATACGCTTCACGTATGCAATAAATCGTTATCTGCATTTTCAATGTCTTGTTCAACATACCTAATGTTAACAAAGAATGTGCCTCCCCAACTTCCGCTGTTACGGCGACGTGCAGGTATAAAACCAACCGCAGCAGCAACTATCCTTTCTCGAGTCCCCCGTGTGACTTGGCCTAATGGACATTAGTAATATAGTTGACGGTCACACACCTAAGTTGTAGTTACGGTTTCTAAGGTTTCCAAATCCCTCCACTAACTATATTGAAATACGTATTTAGCTCCCGAAGCTACAATAATAACCGTAATTACTTGCTCGGCTAACAAGTTATTCGGGTACCAATGTGTGTACCATGTGCAAGTTTGTTTCTTCTGTCGAAATGTAAGACAAAAGCAGACTAAATTTTACTGAAATATATATATATATATATATATAATCCACTCCTCATCTACTGTTAAGTGTTACTGAAATATGAATAAATATTCCATAAAGGGTAAAAAAAACTTCAACGGCCATCTCAAAAGCAAATACTATGCATTAAAGCAATGTAATTTGCAAAACATGTGGAACAAACAATGCAAACTGGAACAACAATTATTTGCCAAGCAACTATCGCCAATTCAATTATTCAGTCAGCGCGATCGCAACTATAATGGAATGAAATGTGGTAGTGTTAAAAAGTTTTATGGAGTACATTTCACTTTAATGACAGCACATATCGCCAACAATAAAATCACCTATTGAATTTCTAATCGTTTCCCTGAGCCACAAATGAAATGAAGGCATATTACCAATTTTCCGTTTCCGTTTCTACAATGACAGTGGTTGTCTTAAAGCTCCATTCATGAAACGTGATCACAATAATATAACAAATTATTAATGTCTAACTATAAAAGCAAAAGTAACGTGGGATCGATTTAATAATCACATCCATATCTGAAAGTCAATATTGGCCCCTTTGGAATCCAACCGAGAATGTACTAATGACTCATGCGTATGCTATTAAAAATTCTGTATGTGATACAAACATAGATTTAGCAGATAGCAAGGTTAGAAGCCCAAAATCCAATGAGTTTCCAAGGAACAAACATTACTTTATTATTCCTATAATACAAAAATAGTTATTACATAAACACGTTTGGATTTTTTTGAAATTGTGTTTGGGTTTCCAATACAAAAACGCATACAAATTTAACCAAGGTACAATAAGCCCTTGTGGCCAAGGTACTGAAGTGCACGCATGCTATATTTATCAAATGGTCTTGTGTGGGTTGGTTATGGGTTGTCTTTATTTACTTAGTTACCATATTTTTACTATTTTGAATGAACACAAATAAATCTGTCTCTCCCATAAAGTTGTTTAACTTGAGATTATTTGGTGTTAAGACCTCCTATTAGGTCTTACCATCATAGTACAATAAACCTCGTGGCTTCAGTGCCTTTAGGGTTTCAACAAAAAAAAGATAGCCCTTTGTTAAGGTATGAAACAAATTCGATATCTGGAAACCTCTAAAACATATGCAATAGCACCCGCACATGCTATTGAATTTAAATAATAGCTCATCTTTTAAAGTCTGTGTCAAATTTATTACATCATTCGTATATAATAAATGACGTCGTAGATATATTTAATGGATAGCTTGATGAGCCTAATAGAGCTTACAGTTACCTTAACAAACACAGATTTTGAATATTGAAGTACAAATTCAGGGGTGTGCAGGAGCCGGTTGTAAAGATTTTTGAAAATCGTCGAGCAGGTTGTTATTTTTTTCTGTGAATAAAAGTTCAGATCGTTTTTATGTTTTCGTTTTCGCGTGGTATCTGTTGGTTTCGGTTCGGCTCCACGCTCTACAGATAAAAGTGGTCCCGATGCCGTTCGCCTCACTCTTAACCTAAAAAAACGGCACTACATACCGTGTTCTGCTCTTTTCATCAGTTCTGCCAATCGTTTTTAAGTTTGTATTCCTAAAGATTTAAGAACGAAAAAAGAGTTTTAAAAGTGCATTCCTTTTTTTTTTAACACTTTCCGCTAAAGAATAATTTCAGGATTTACATTGATTGAATCTGGTCGATAATTAGCATAAACAGGCAAGTAGAAACAATCATTATTAATATAATAATTAAAAATATCATTAAATATTATTTCAATTACGAATATTATTGAAATTGTAGGTTTTTTTCCAAAAAAATGAAAAAGAGTTCAAAGCAACTTGTTCGCATTTGTTAGTTCAAAGAAAACCAAAATTGAAGAAGCTACTGTAACATCAATAAGTTTCCTAGTTGAATGTACAAATTTTATCATCAGAATCTATCAGAGAAGTTCAAGAACAATTTGATCCAATATTCTCAAACACAGCAAATACTGCTATGGACAGTCAGCTACCCGATTGCTTGAATGAGAAACGACTAAGGATGTTTACAGATCAATATAAATGGCTAGTAGTAAAAGATAGACAATTAGGTTGTAAAGATTGTTCACAAATAAAGAACTTGGGGATTGAAAACGAAAAACACATACATGTTTCAAAGAAATGGATATCAGGTTTGGTTCTTCTTAACGGATCAAAAAAAGAATCTAGACAAGCTTCTCTTCGCAAAATAATAAATGAACATTCCTTATCTCATGCACATATTAAAATCCAGGAAACTATGTCGACGTAATAATCAAGTTTTGCCTACTACAGTCGACGTTTTAAATACAAAAGCAATTAATTTTTTTTTTTTATTAGCCCGCATCATCCCATTGTTGGGCAACTCATAATTTTTAACAGTTTATAGTCTTTTAAAGCGTCATCGACCACTATCTGATATAGATGGTGCTTTGGAATTGCAAGAAAAAAATGGCGTTGATATTGGAAATTGTTTGCATTTCAGATATACTGCCACTAGAATTGCCAAACATATTGCAACCGAAATTAAAACAACGGTGTTTAAGGCTATGTGGTACCCATCTCAAATCTGTAAAACTCGCAGGTTCATATATAGGCAACCCAGATAACAAATATTTTTGTGGTACGTATATCTAGCAATACTTACGTAGCCTAACAATTTTAAATACACGGGAGGCTTCTACCTGCTGTGAGGGTTACTTGTAAATCAGAAAGAACGGTGTACTGTGCTCTTATCTGAAAGTTTTTATTGTATGACAATTTGCAACTAGGAACAAGTTATATTACAATACTCATAATTTAGCCTTAAAAACTACATGGCTATAACATATTCACATTATTGAATTTTGGACAGCTATTATTAAATTCGAATCCCTAGCTTTCAAACCTCTAGGTATCCTAGGGTTTGCTATAATTCTGGTAGAATAAGGTTATTAAAAAAATCTGTTAACTTTGGCAACATATTAAACTTCCAGAAATGAACATCCCTGTAAATTCTAATTATTTCTATATCAATATCAGTGTATAATACTAAATCACAATAATTTCTTTCTAGTATATTTAACTGTCCTTGTATTTGAAAGTAATATATATGTTTTTCTTTTAAACACAAACTATCTCGTTTCATTTGAACACACAGTTTTTTAGTATTGTCAATCGCTGCTTCCCAAACAACTTTGTTTCTTACAGAAAATAGACACTTAACTTCCACTAACCCATCTTGATTGATAAGCGCATCAGGACTTGCTCCCAAATAAGCATGTACTTTGGATATAAAAAGACCACACGCACTATTAACTGAGGTTTTCGTCTTTTTTTCATACATATTTAAGTTTTTTCATTCAATCGGCGGTAAAGTATTGCAGGAGTTGTTAAATTATTAGATCTATATACATGTACCTAGCAACGTTTTCGCCAAGGAATGGCAAGGTGTTGCATTTCTACGCAAACAAACTCGCCCGAAAGAAGATACCGTAAGTCTATTACGACGATGCTCATGCCACTTTATATTATTATGCTGGCCTGTTGTTTCTCTTTGAATCTCTTCGGTGTCACCTATTTGCAACTGGTCTAGAATTTTATTTTTCTCGGCTTCAAATTCGGCTTCTGGCAAATCCAGTCTCGCGGGATCTGGACTGTAATCTTTACCCGCAGCTTCGCTATCAACTGCATGACGTCTGTTCTTCTTTTTTTGGTTGTTGGGTTGTAGATTTCGAAGATTTCGCGATAGCCGACCTCACAGCTGCGCTTAGTCTAGGTAACCTACATTTGACAATACGCCTAACCGAAATTGCTAACTTTGTATTCCAACAAGTTTATGGAGGTTTGATGTAAATACTCTAGTTGCATGATTAGCACATTGAAGTTTTAAAACATATCTGCCGTAAGTTACGTTTTCAAGAATTCTTGAATATACACTGGAATCTCCGTCTCCGATAACATATTTATATCTAATATTGTAATGGCTTTCACTTTCGTTGAAACCCTGTACAATAATGTCTTGTCCCATACTACTGGAAGCTCCAGTGTAATTTTTGAAACACTGTTGTGCGCTAGGCTTTCGCTTTTTCAGTTCCACTGTGGTACAGATATAGTAAAATTTGTTTCTGATGCCGATAAAAAACAGTTTTTTTCTTTTTAGTCCTATGATGCAAGCTACTCCCGACAAAGATGAAAAACCATAGCCGTAGAACCGTTTCGCCCTACCTCCATCAACTGTCACAGTTCTGTGACGAGTTGGCGAGTTTCTTTTTTTCTTCTGCAGCTTTGACCATTTGAGAATGGAGTTCAGTTTCCCACACGTTGCCAATATTTGTTTCTAGTTTTCTGTAGAAGTTTCCAGTCATCATCGGGATATTCATCACCGAAAAAAATTCTTCGGATTGAGAATAACCAATTCCAATAGACGTTGCACCCCAAACCAATGACTCATTTATTGCACTTGTTGGTGGTTGTGATGATATGGAAATGTTTTTTTCACATGTTTCACAATAGTAATGAAACACTGATATTATTCCACGTTTTGTTTCCTTTCTAAATTTCATTTTTCCCATTGTACATGTATTGTCGTGAAACGAGAGCTTCGTTACTTCCGAAAGAAAATGTGCAATATCTACGATACGATTTCCTGTTACAATAACATTAATTTCGGGATTTGCATCAGTCTCTAACTAAATCTGGTAGATCCTCATCTGGAAGACTGAAATTTCGAAAATTAAATTCAGAAAACTAAAATAACAAAATTGAATAATATGTGTGAATATGTGTTAAAATTTGGCAGTTAACCAAAAATCCTTGCAAACTAGTAAACTTTTACGGAAAACATAGAAAGCGAGATGCACATAAAAACCTTCTGTATATAGGTAACACATTTAAAACTTTCATGTCATCTCTCACAAACGAGGGTTGCCAATTAGTATAATTCCTATTATGCTTCGTGCTAATAAGTAGACGAAGAAACACATATTAACACTTTCCATAAATCGTATCTACCTTCAAAATTAAGAAATCCTTATATGTAATCTTATCTATAGTATGGGAAAGTAAGAAAATTATGCACAGCAGTATTTCAATTTTATACTCACTTTAAAAAATAGGGAGTGTGTGCATCTTCAGCAACGGTGTTGGCATTTTTAATTAGGTGGAGCACTTTTGCTCGTGTTTGTCGCTGTTGTTGAGCTTTGGACACTTTTCCGCGTTTTCGAACTATGCAAGTACTTCGCATGTTACAAAAATTATAATGAAAACCGTACACCCACAATGAAAATCAAAATACTGTCAACAGTACTTAAATTGATCAAGCAAAAGAACTAGACTGAAAATGTAAATTACACTAACTATCATGTCTAAGCTTGGTATTTATATTGAGTAAACAACAGTAATGTCGGTTAGTCATCCGAATATTTGGTGCTCGTTTACTTCTAACGTGCAATTTCATGGAAATGATAATGATTATTCGATGTTGTCAATAACTAAAATGAAAATGTGCTAAGAAAAACAATGGGAAAGCAAGCAGGACAAATTCGCCACTACAACCTGTAGCGGGAATATCAATGCTTCAACTTAATGCATTTTTTGTTTTTTATGATTCGAAAATAGCCATAAACTCATGAAAAATGTGTGAGAATAAAATTTCCTTTCCAGCATTTTGTGGTGCAAAACAGACTGATGCGTAAACCTTTGGACTATTTCGGTAATCCCTGCTAAGCATCGTAACTTAAGGTTTTCCTTGTCAACTTCCAGGTATAACATGAATTTGGTCATGCAAGCTATCTCTCTCTAAAAACATCCTCTCTGTTAATTTAATGCTAGAATATTCGATTAGTTTTTAGGTATGTTTAAGCGTAGTTTTTATCCAATTGAATTTTAAAAACATGGACTGAGAAGTAATGGATTATGACCAGGGTATAACAAAATATGAACATAATAGGGTTACAATGAGATCCGTAATTTACATTATTCGATATATTTTTTCAATCTGATATTTTAAAATCAATAAAAAAAGGCTTTAGCATTGGAATTTTGTTTCATAATTTTGTCATACCCTAGATTATGGTATTGTAAGTGCAGGTTAATTCTGGACACTATATGCCCAAAATTACTCTAGATCATAGCTAAAACTCTACTTTCTAAACTACTGTTAATTAAACTTTAATTTTTTTGTTAACAACAATTAGAACTAATATTGATCGTGTATTAGTAGGCATTTGTTGTTAACATCTATTTTATGAGGAAAAAACAATGATTTTACTGGGTCGCTAAACAGGGTACCACATAGCCTTAAAAATACTATCAAACGAAATTAAAAAAATTGAATTATAATAGATGAAGCATCAATGCTTGCTAAAAAAAGTGGTTTAGGAATATTTTGATAGTGTGAAATAGAATTTGGAGTTGAACCGGTAATGATTTTTGTAGATTTAAAAGAATCGATGTCTACAACTGCAGACTATATTCTTAAGATGTTAATAGATTGTTTGACAGAATATGGATTTAATAATGATTCATCCAACAAGAACCAAACTGAATTGAAAACCGTTGCCAAAGAAATGAACATTGAAATAATTAAGATTGGTGGCTGCAGTTTAAGATCTGCTACTGTGGTGTGGAGAGCATATCCTGCGCTACACAACATTTTGCCCGCTCTGCATCACATCCTGGAATGCTTAAAAGATTAGCTAATATAAATTTTATCCAAGATTTGGCACTGATGATAGACATTTTAGAAGAACTTTCCATTGTTTCAAATGCCTTGCAATCGAGAATAATTCATATATTGAGAGCCAACAAATTAATTAGACGTTCAATAAGAGCAATAGAAATGCAAAAAATGATTTTGGAAACTATAAAAGACAAGTTGCAAGTTTAATTACTTCAAATGAGTTCAAATTTGTACCGTTTGAAAACAACAATAAATTTAGATCTATTCCAAGAGAAAAATTATTGAGTTTATAGTAATAGTTTGAGTAAACAAGTTTAACAAGAGATCATGTCGCGGATCTAATGACAATTAATTTATTGGGGAAGTCAATCGGCGATTTCAATGCTATTACATATGTAAAGTCTTGGATAAGTAAAAACTATAGATTAGCAACTGAAACAAGAGTTAGATAAACTGCCCAGAAGAAGTTTTCGGCAAATGAAGTAGGCATATGGGGTGTATATTAATTCATATTTAATGTATTGTTTTTTATTTTAAATTTTTATTATCAAGATTTGTATGTTTATCATAATAAATATTTTTTTATACTTTTAATTTTGGCTTTATCTTGTCCTTATTTTCTTAGCGAGCCGGTTGTTAAATGTTTGGCCGCACACCCCTGAGTACAATCCATTTAAGTTAGAAGGCACTGGTGTTATCACTACCAGCTGAAATTCAAAGATTTTGATAAGATATGTGAAAGATACTTAGGATGAGGACAACAAAAAAAGATTTCAAGTAAATATATATCTCAGAACTGTAGATATTGTCAACGTGCAAATTAGGAATACAAAGTGGAACAAATTTCAAAACGTTATTTTTGCAGCTTCAAATTCTCATTAAATTATCCAAAAAAGCTTTAAACAAATCAGGTAAATTATTGCAACTACTGATAAAATTAACATAAAAAGAAACAGTAACAGATAAGCCAATATCCTACTAATAAAATATGATTGTATGGCAAGCGATTTTTTCAATATTAACTCGGCAATATTACTTTTCTTGAGAATATTTCTAGCAGTTAATACTTTACAAAGGGTCATCAACAAACTGAATTTAATTTAACATTATTTAAGAAATAATATGGTTTCTTTATCTAAGAGATCTTTCTATTTTGGCAATAGAAAAAGAAAAAGCACATAATTAACTTTGGAAGTATTTATTTAGCTAATAAAAAAGTAAAGAAAATACATACTAAAATGTATGATATTGTTTGTATTTTGCAGTATAGTCATACGGAATGAAGAATTATCATTCAATATAAATAGATTTAAACAAGGCTTTTTTGTATTGTTTTTTTTACAGCATAACTTATATAGCTATTTATTATATCATATTGCAGAAATTTAGCACCATATTTTAGGATTACCCTGTATATAACAAAAGTAAAACCATTATTTTATTGTTGCACATGTAATAAATATTACATATTTATTATAGTTTAAATATTTCATAAACTAAGTTAAACAAAATATTTTTTGGGAAAATATACATTGCAAAGAAATTCTAGTTATATTTTCAGTTAAACTCATGCCCCAACCCCTATGAGAAACATTGGAAGCTATTTCCAAATCAGGTTCAACAAATATTGCGGGAGAAGGGTGGCCATTTTTTTTTCAGGGGTTCCAAAATTATAGTTACGCCACTAATTTTCTACATTCATTTTCTATCTATATTCGAATTGTAAATCAATATATCCATTCCTTTGTGTTCTAGCAACAAATAGAAGCAAAGGATCCATGTTTTAGAACCTGCATGACATTAGTAATGGAGGAAAACAAAAAACTACAAGAAAAGGTAGCTTTAGTTGTGTACTCTTGGTAACTATACTTACATTAAATTATTCTCGTAGGTGGAAAATTTGAACAAAGAAAACAAACAAAACAGGATTGCTTTAGATGAATACAAAAAACATTTTATGCAGGATCAACAAAAGATTCTTGTTCTAGAAAATTCAGCACACATAGCTTCCATTAAATCAGAAGCACATATCGAAAGTTTGCAGTAAGTTTCTTTAATAAATGGTATGGATATATTTACTTTATTGAATATCTTTCAAATTTATCTAGGAGCAAAATAGATCAATTAGAAGCAGAAGTTGAAGCACTGAAAAATTCCACAGACAGTTTGAAAAAAAAAGGTCAAATTATGCAATCGATAATAACAACACAGTCTTTACAGTATTTCAATTTACAAGAACGTGTTCTTACAGAGTAATAACATTGGTTATGTGAGCTTAACGCTTTTATGCTAGCTAAACTGGTTTGTTTCAGATATTCGAACAATTGTAGAAAAATGGTGTTTGATTTAACTAATGTTTTGTCATATGTAAGTGCAACCAGCATTCCAACAGCAGCAGATTGCCATTGCCATATTAAAGAATGGCAAGAACATCTTGAGAAAGCCGAACTTTATTTAGCACTCCTAAAAGTATTATTTACATTTGAAACAATATGTAGATTATTAGTTTTTTTTAATTGCAGACTACTTATCAGCAGGTTACCAAAGATATTAGTCTAGGTAATTTTACAAAAATTTCTAACCTCCCAGAATATTATATAAAGCTTGTGCAACGTAATGACATTCTGCATGACAGTTTTATACCAGCCGTGAATACCTTGTATAAAGAGAATTGGGTTTACTATCAACAAAACGTGCGATTTCAACAACAGCAGTCTCAATGGTAAGCATGTAATTTAAAGCCACATATACTAGTGTACTATTGAAACATAAATAGATGCCGCAACAAATTATGTTGGATATACTTGAGGCGTGAAAATAGACAAAGTAACAATGAAAAAGGCACAAGAAAGCAAGACAATACCAATTTAATTATAGGAACCTGGAATGCACAAGGGCTAATCAAAGAAGGCAAAATCAAGCAATTAATGAAAGAAATCCAAAAATACAATATAGATGTTCTGGTTACACAAGAAACAAAAATCAAAGAAATAGACCAATACGGAATGGAAAACTATATATGCTTAAATGGAGGAGGAGAAGAAAATAAACTGGGAACAGGCTTCTTATTAAAAGAAAGACTGAAGAAGGCAGTGGTAGATTACAAAGTTGTAAACGAAAGATTAAGCAAGATAAGACTAAAAACGAAATACAGAAAGATAAGCATAATAAACGTACACGCCCCAACAGTACAAACAAACGGAAGAGGAAAAAAACAGAGTTCTATGATACTTTAGAAGAAACAATCGATATGATATCAAAATAATCATAGGAGACATGAACGCAAAGATGGAGAGAGAAGACAGGAACAAAGAAACTGCAGGAAAGGAAAGCCTACATTAAAAAACAAATGAAAATGGACAGAAATTAATAAATTTTACAGCCATCAAAGAAAGGATAATTAAAAATACAGTGTTGAAACGGAAAACATACATAAAGCAACATAGAACCCAGACTAGAAGACAAAAACCAGATTGACCCCACGCAGTAATGCAAAAGATTCGCGCGTCTAAAGCCGGTCCCAGACACATCGCAAATATTCACAAGTGCGATTATTTACGAGTATAGCCAATGTCCAGTCCTACCTCCCACACGACTCGTAGATACTTGTACAATTAACATTCGGGCGTGCTTGTGATTCAGACTCGTTATTAATCGCGAAGTTCCACGAGCTACTCAAAATATTCGCGAGCGTTGTAAATATATCCGTCGCCTCGTACTGCTACGCAATAACTAAAAATAAACTCAAGGAACAATGCAATCGTAAGTATACACGAGTAATCGCAATGGTTCACGAATAGTCTGGGAGCTCCACGACGAGTGCGATTACCAGGAAAAACGTATTTAATTTTCCTTTGACTCGTGTTGTATTTACCGACAACCGATGGAAACAGCCCGAGTACGAG